>JAQQZY010000016.1:30006978-30017062 GCA_030068375.1 Ostorhinchus rueppellii | reverse complement strand
ATATATCAACTAATAGTAAAAAAATGAAAAATAAAAAAAAATAAATAAGTAAATAATAATACTCATAATAATAACTAAGTAAACAATAATAGTGATTAAAGACAGGGAAAAAAAACAAAAAAGAACAAAAATACATATCAATCTTCCAACTCCAAGCAGAGGTCCAATGAATATATGTAGTTCAAAAATGGATCCCAAGTAACATGAAAATGTGTGGTGCAGGTCTACGTGTGTCTATACATGGACCAATAAAGAATCGTAACCTTAAGTAAAGCTGTAGAACTCTTGTCCCCTACAGAGGACAACAATGTGTCGCTGGATCTCAGTAGGATGTGAAGTCTTTTGATTTGGACTGAGAGGAGAAAGCTGCAGGAGTGTGAATATTTTCAGATTCTGGTGTTTTTTTTCCTGTGATTTCAGCTCCTGCTCCTTTAACTGTTGTTTATTACCATAGTGATATTAAGCATTAGTGTTTTCTTTAGTATTTCAAGAAAAAATCTATTGGTGTACAGTATAAAACAAGAGACTTACTAAACAAAAACAGTCTCTACGTGATCTGTTGTTCTTTGGTTCTTCCCGACTTAACATATTGTGCAGAAATAGGAAATGGAGGAAAAACTAGTATAGATACATTAGTAAAATTACAAAAAAAGAGCAATTAGTATAAATAATAAAGTAGGATATTATGAAGCAGCTAATAATGTATTTATTCAACTTAATACCTTAAAATTGCTGGATATGGTAAATGTTAAAATATTAGATTTGATTAATAAAGTAAAAAAAAAAAAAAAAATCCAAATACCATTCAATAGTTCTTTAAATGAATGCAGAGTAATTGTAATTTAAGAGGTCTTTATGTTTTTGAATGTATGACAGTGAGAACAAATGTGAAGTCCAGATGTATTTCAGTTGTGAGTGTGAAATTATGGGATGGGCTTAATTTAAGTCGTTCACTTCTCTGACAAAGTTTAAAATGTCTTAAGTATAAGATCATTCAGGAATTTTAAGTGCAGATGGTAGATGTATTTTATTGTTGTTGATTACCTCTGTCAAGGAGGTTATGTTTTTGCCAGGGTTTATGGGTTTGTGTATTTGTTTGTTTGATGGTTAGCAACGTAACTCAAAAAGTTATGGATGGATTTTGATGAAATTTTCAGGATATGTCCACTCTGGGTGAAGGAAGAGATGATGAAACTTTGGAGGCGATCCGGATCACCGTCTGGATCCAGGAATTTTTTTAAAGGATTCTTTATCATTGCGAGATAGGGCATGACAGCACTTCAGCGCCATCTGGTGGAGGAAAGTACAAACACTACCTTGGTGGAGGTCTGCACTCTGAGTTTTTTTCTAGTTCTTTTTGTTTTAATACCAATCCTTGATGATGAACACATTTAGTTTGATGTAAGTGGTATGTGTCAGGTGAAAAGGAGAGGCAAAGAATAAGCTTCTGATTCTGGCCTACTCCTTTTTTGGTTTGTTTTTTTTGTTTATTATGGCTATTGTAATGTGTGCAATGATTAACGTACAAACCAAAATAAACCATTCATTCATTCAAAAAAAAATGTCTTTCGTATCTCCTGTACACTTGGCACTTTATGTCCAGTTGATTGTTTTCACAATAAGGATGCGTGTCATAGTTTTCTATGTGGACATTTACCCTCATGAGGGAAAATCTGCCTGCCCCCCCCATATAATCTCCAGATGTAGGATAACAGGTCTGGAGTGGGTATGATAAGCCTTGGTCTTCCCTCTAACTCCGCTTTTATCAACCACAGGACAAGTGTGGCCTGAGCCCCAAAAACAGCTGCTGAAGGAGAGAGAGCGACTGCGAGCAGAAGATCCTGACATTTCATATGTGATTGCAAAGATTTACGTGAGGTAATTATTGGGGCTGTGTCTGCCAACCCAGAGGAGATCAATTCTTTCAATCAATTCCACTTTTAAGAGGATAGGCCAGATTACCAGGGCTGAGGGCCGACGTGGACTAGGGGCCCATAATGCTCTTAATAGGTCACTAAAATGTGTGTTAGAACCTTTGGCTGTAGCCATTGAAGGATTCCTCTGAGATCTTTCGCCTTCTTTCCTCACCCCCTCATGCTTCTCCCCCATCTCCCACTCTTCCCACTAGTTAAAATATACATTATTTATTATTATAAAGCAGTCTTGCCATTATTGAAAAATTTAGAGGGTAATATTTGTCTTTAGTTACTCTATTGGCATGTCTGCAAACAATATGTTTTCATGATTCATTTCAAATCAATATCTGCACAAATTCAATTTTGCATTGTTTTGGTAAAGGCCCGATAATGCATTTGTTTATAACATGAGACTAAATGTATCCAGGCATCATCCAGTTATCCCTGCCGTGAGTAATTATGACAACGAACATTTCTATGAGAGGCTTAACTGTTTCCCATTAGTCTTGAGGATCTGGGGGGTTTTGAAAGTCAAAGTGCAAAGGTCAAACACGAAAACCTATTTTAATTATTTTTTTTATTATTTTTAATGTTGCCTGAATGTCCATGTGAGAGCAGCATGACAGCATTTGGAAAAACATTACCTTAATTGTTGGAAGCTTGTTTGCACTGACAAAAGAGAGGGGGTGACTGAGTGTGTGTGTGTGTGTGTGTGTGTGTGTGTGTGTGTGTGTGTGTGTGTGTGTGTGTGTGTGCGCGTGTGTGTGTGTGTGTGTGTGTGTTTTGGGTGTGTTTTGACACTCAGTACCTTCTCTGCAGCTGGCATCAGATAAGAGTGAGGAGTAGTGACAGGATAGATGGAGAGCTAGCCTAAACCTAGTCTGTGTTTATTTAGACATAGCAGCAGGCTGGAAAGTCAACAATGGGAGGGACAGCAGCAGCAGCAGCACCAGAGAAACCTGAGACCGGAGGCATGAGCCGGTGTCAAGCGTCTTGGAATGGGACTTCTGGCCTGAGATCAGTTTTGGGAGTCTGCTGACTGGGAATGAAACTGCAGAGAATTAGAACTGACTGCTGATCCCATACCAGCGGCCCTACTTTCAGAGACTTAGTAAACACAGACCCTGACCGTTGTAGCCTGTCCAGTCTCAGCTTCAGCGGGGGAGAAGGTCACCAGAGGCCTGTCAACAGCAGAAGCTACAGTTCACCTCAAGCCTTGTGCGGGTAACAAAAGACGGAAAGAAAACAGAGTTGAACTTCTTCCCCCAAACCAGTCACGCCCTCATGATTCTGCACACATGAACATGGTTAGAATTACGATAGTATATAATTAAGTACACAATGTAGAACATGTGTAAGTGGTCTGGCATCTAATTCTAGCTCTGAAAGACAAAAACATAACACCAGACTTTAAGCTGCGTTGTATTTAACCAAGTACCTGTGAGTTTTAACAACGCATTTCGGTGACATTTAACATTTCAACTACAGCTGGGGATCCTTTGATCTACTTTCAAAGAATAAGACCACTGTCAAAACTTTTTTTTCCGAGCTAAAATTTGCTTTAAATAGCCTGCTTGTAAGGTAATTTATGGCAATGGACAAAGTATTGCAAACAGACACTGAACTCACTTAATTGAGAGGCTCGAGTTTATTTCTGTCCATTTATAGCGATATTTTAGCATCCGTTTGCACTAAAGTTTTCAGGTTCGGTTTGTGTTAAAGGAGTAATATTTAGCTTTTTTAAATGGAATTATACTTTTTAAAACATTTCCCCGTCACTGACTATAACGCAAGGATTTTCTTAAATAGATTTGCCATTGGTGTCCTGCATCACCAATGGTATAACAACACATTTCACCTCACATTTCAAACAGTTTGGTTAAAAAAAAACTTTAAAAGAGGTGAAAATCACTGCAAGTTTGGTTATGATGAAACTGCAGAGACATCTTCAGCCACTCTGAACAGACTGTGAGGTGAGAAATTATGACTTTTTGGTGTTTTTGGGACAGTTTTACAACAAATTGCAAATTTCTCAACTTGTAAAATGATGTATTAAATAGGGCATATTTAGTTTTTTTTTAATGCATTTAAAACATTTCCTTGTGCTCTACATAAACTGTAAATGCTCTGCTTGGGTCTGAATTCTTCATTAATTCAACTCCACAGGTCCATCTTAAACAATATTTCTGAGTAATGACACCAGAAAGGTCATTTTGAGCGCTGGCCCTTTAAATGCACATGAGCCACTTTAGACCCCGCCCCCTCCAGGTTGTTGGCTCTGTCCCGTTCAACCAACAGCTGAACATTTTAGATAATCAGCTCAAAGTTTGGACATATTTTCAGTTTTTACTACAACCGCTGCTGCTGATAAACAATTATATCGTATTCTAACAAATGTTCAGTGGAAGTCTTGACCTTATATGTGCAAATGTTGTGATGTAACTAGTTATAGATGTAACAAATGAAGCAGGAATTGACACAGGTTGTAGAAATCCACTCGATTTTTTGCCAAAATGAATATAAAGTTAGCTTTGCAGCACCTGGTAGGTTCAAATTCAAAATGTATGAACTCCTCGGGTCCAAATACACAAATAAATGAAGCAAAAACTAATAAAAATGGGTTTTACATAAATATGAGCCCTTTAATGTGTTGTTTTGCTGCTGCTACTGAAATAATGACAAATAATATAATTATTTAACCTGTGGATCCTGATTCTGAAGTCCAACTTGTAGTAAGTTTGATTCACACAGATGTTTTAAGAGTTATGTTAGGCTGTAAAAATATTTCTGATTTATTCTAAAACTCTGGTGGGACAGATTAGACACAGCAGCAGCACATATACTGTATGTTCAGTCGGCTTTACACGATCACGATGTTTGTGCCGATCACCGATCAGTGAGTTTAAATAAACCGATAACTGACCACCAATCCGATCACGTGAGGAGCAATATTTAAATTACTTTCTTATGTACTTATATACTTATGTCCGTATAGTTGGACATTGAAGGATTCATTGAAGAATCCAGTACTTTGCATCCCATTGAGCCAAGTTCGTACATTTGTTCACACAGCTCGTTTTATCCACAATATTTGTCGACCCACAACTTCCTCCTTTCAGTCCATTTAAACATGGCTGAGCTCGTATCACTTGCTAGTGGTGTTATGCTCTTGGATTTTCCCCCTCTGTCAGTGGATTCTTGGTTTGTTCTTGTACAACTGCATTGTACAAGCAAATATCTACTGAATTTTCAGAAATCGTTAGAAAATCTAGTCACTCTGCCCCTGAACACATTTAATGTGTCCCCTTCTACAATTTTATGGCTCATTGGTCAAAAAAGGAGATCATTAAATAGTCTTAAAGACCTTTTTAAGACTATTTAAGGATCTACTGGAACCCTGTTAAAGCTATATTTGTTTAATACCTGTAAGGCATGAGTACCAGTAAACACTTTTAGCAACATTATGCAGAGTTAAATCCAGTGTTAGTGTTTGAACTCATTAACCAGCTCTGCTTCGGATGCAGAAACCAGTGAAATATAATTATGTGTGGGAACTTTGTGTAAAACACTAAATAGGCATTTCATTCATCTCTCTACAGCATTTAGTGCCTGTAGGCCTTTACCGTACCACCATACAATTAACTGGACCAGGATTTAGTGCCTGGCCCGAATGCTGCTGAGAGCACTTCCTTTAGTGGTGGTTATACTTTCAGACATGTTAATCACGGCCCCTGATGACTCTGCCATACATTTGGTATAGGACTTCTGTCTGGATACTGCTCTGCATGGCTGTAAATAACTTCTGAGGCTTTCGTGCAATTTTCTGGAAAGTTCCTGCGATCCCGGCGCTGGTTGTCTGTGATGCCAAGCACCTTTAGGAAGGGCCCCTCTCCTCTGTTCCGTCGCCACATTAAAGTGGATTATTTTGAAACATGTTTTTTGTCTTGCGTTTGATTATATTTGAGTGATGGCAGGCAGGATGTTGATGATTTTTCTGCATGTTTGATTCCTTTTCTTTATTTTTACCCTCTCTTTGCCACTCCACAGTCACCGGTACATACCTCTGAGACATCTACAGAAAGGTTGGCATTAGCATGTGAAAGGGTTCATACAGACAATGCTATGCATTATGTATTCACAGCATTTGTATGAAATGCAGCCGCTGTCATTCTTGTTAGCCTGTAATCTACTGGCAATATTTCAGGCAGAGCAGGCTGAACAATCTAAAGGGGACACATAGGCTACTACTAAACCTTCTATACCATATGCCACATGCATTAAAAAAACTCACTGTGTCTTCTATCCCAAGAAACATCAAATGCAAAGAAGTGTCAGATCTGTCAGAACTGGCTGAGCCAACTGTCTGGTAGAAAGACACACTACCAAGTGGCCTGTGTTAATGAGAAGGAGGTTGTTTTCTTCTTTCCCAGAGGCAACACAGGCAAGCAGTAAACAGAGCATTTGATCCTCGAGACTTGTTGTGTAGTTGTCACTTATAAAATCAGCCACACTTTTTTTTAACCATCCCCTGTAAGAAGATGTGTATATATAGGCCTGCAAAGAAGTCTGTTGTGAATGTGAAAGATAAAGATTCCAAACACTTTGTAGGACAAACAGAGGGTTTTATTGGAAAGGTTCCCACCACTTAAAGGATATTTAATGTCTTCATGATATGACTGAATAAATGCCTTTAGAAACACTTTTCCATTTAGCGATTACCTGACATACATCCAGACGCAAACTTGGACGGCGCAGTTTTTAAAGTTATGGTGCATAAAAATATCATTCTATTCTATTATATTTATTGCTTTTGGATTGCCTAAACATTGGCACCAGCTTGTTATCTGAGTAACTCTTAGTAAAAGATATGATTAATGAGCTGTTTATAGACTCTCACTGGGCTCACTCGTGCACTTTCCACTTCCCACTTGGTTATAGTATATCATATGAAATACTTGGCAGAAACAGGCAAAATATCCTTTATGGTCGCAGCTGAATGTTTGACGCAATTCTGTGCGTCCAGTGAATCACATGGCTGACTTTACACTTATGCAGATGGTTCCACAGTCGTCTCTGGGTTTGTCTGGGCTGCCTGTCATCGACCAATCACACGTCACAGTAAACTTAGCTTTCAGTGGCGGTAGCGGCCATGGGCTGCCACAGCTGCTGCTGCTGTTGAAGTGGAGCAACGGGGATGTTTACTCAGATACAGACAGAAACAGGGTGGGCCGAGATGAAACACACAACCCTAAATTGGCATCTGGTTTTTGTGCCTTTTCCCACTCTGTGACGGCACACAGTTTGTCTGTTGCACCAGCCTCGGACTCCGAATAGATCTGTCAGGCCTCGCTCCCTTTTTTTTTTTTTTTCTCATTGTGTCTCTCTTTCTGTGCCTTTTCAGCTTGAGGCTTTTTCTTCTTAGAAGCAATGATGGACGGTTTTGTGCCCTTGGATTTTAGTGTCACAGCTAAATGTGTGTTTGCATGGCTATTAGTGAGGCCCACTGAGGGATGAGTTGCACACTCTCCTGACCCCAACACAGTCAGTGACAGAGCTCTCTCGCTCCCTCTCTCACACTCTCTTATGTGGTTTAAATTGTTCCGAGCCATCGCGTTACTGACAGCTTTCCATTTTTTTGTGAGCGATTCGTGTTTACAAAAGCTCAAAATACCATGGAATGCATCATCAAGTGAAAACTATAATTACATGCAGGGTGTTGATTGTAATTAGAACAGTGAGAAACTTTCAGAAGTGCCAAACAGGAAGAATGTCAGTTTTATTGTGAATGCTGAGTGGGCTGCATGCAAGACACATGGCATCCAGGTCTAATGTCTCTCATAGGACCCCCTTCCCCACCCTCATTACCAGAGAGCTGCTTAATGACAACGTCAATATTGATCACAGCTCAGCAAAGTACTGGAGGACTGTGTGGTTAGTGGGCCAAGCAGGGAGAGAACATCCAATGATTTTCTTTTTTTTTTTTTTTTTAACTTCCCTCATCCCTCTTTCATCCCATTTTGCATCCTGGAGGAAAAACTCCGACTCAGCAGTCTTCTGTCTTTACCTTCCTATACTTCCATCTCCTGTACATCTCTTTCAATTTCTTTCCAATCACTTCCCTCCGTTCTTGACACGTACTAGTTTTGGCATCTTTACCGAAGGAGGCTTCAGCACGGGTGTGAATGTGCAATGCTTCCTTAGCTTGGTGCCTTTTGCAATCTCAAGTCAGCAGATAATTGCACAGTAGTACGGAGTAAACATGGGTTAGAGAAGCGAAGACAGAGTGGAGTTCGATGCATAATTTGTTGGGAGAAAAACATCCTATGCAGCGTAGAAGTAAGACATAGTGATTTCATTACCCAGCACATACAGTAGCTTTGCGGTGGAGGCTTCTCACTTCACATGTACAAAAGTCCACAAATGTGTTACTGCACATGAGATAATGCACCTGCGCGCTGATCAACAAGTATCGATTATCTCTTGCTAATTGGGCCCAAGTTAATTACTAGCAATTAAAAGCATGAATGATACATTAGCACAGATGCATTAGGCGTTGCGGTGGGGGAGCGCACTTACATATGTAAACATGCAAGCATTCCAATAACAGCGGCACTACTCACCCTCACAAAAACACACAGCTATAATTAAATTTAACACATTCTACTTCACAACTTCAAACTGTGTAAACTCCCTACACGAGTCAGATAATTTGATTTGCATCACTTTCCCAGCAAGCTGCAACAGTAAAATGCCAAACACCAAAATAAGAAGCTGCCATTCGGAGGTTCTGGAAAATAATGTCAGTGTTTGTGATTGAAGAATGAGCTTTTTTTTTTATGCATTTCATTAACAGGCAGGGGATGGTTGGCGTGGTTAGTGCATATGGGTCAAAACACAGTAATGTTTTGACTCAGAGAGCAACCTTTAAATGGTTGTCCAACATTTATTTCAATATAAAGTAACTCCATGTTTTGGATAGTCTTTTATGGTCCAACTAAAGCAAAAATAAATTTAAAAGTAAAAATGTGGGTCATTTAGCAACAATAATCTGTCAAATTGTCTCCAAAATGTCCTGTCAGAGAGGTTTCAAATACCATGTTTTGACCCATATACAAAATTCTGGAAAGAGCATTTCCATAAATTCATAGGTTTGGACAATGAACATACTATGGTTACGATGAGGTTTAAGCCATAAAGACCCAAACAGCAACTGGTGACCAAAACTATCTACTGAAGTAAAATGTTAATTAAATAAATACATGTAAATAATTGGTGTAAAATACAGTTCTTCCTCTTTTCGTGGTCATCAGATATGACCCATTTGGATGTTCAGATTTTCCAAAGTGAACATGGAAACGCTGTCATCTTCTACAACTGTGATTCACCAGTAAAACCCATGGAGTCGGATCAATGACAGTGGATGGAGACAGTGGGTTGATGATATAAACAATATGTTTTGCTCAAAAAGTCACTTTTTCTTCAGTTTTCTCTATTTCGAAAACATTAACCCTCAACTTTAATCCAAATTTTTGTGAACATCTACTTCATTAGTGAGTTAAATATCGGAAAATACCAGATTTATACCGGGAAAAACACAAAACAAAGTATAAAATATTGCACTGAATGGTGATAAATGACATGAGGCAGATTAAATATAGAGAAAAATTCATTTGGGAATCGCCACAAAAGTTGGACCGGGTCTTTATGGGGTAAGTGTTCACAAAAACATTGTGAGTCATGTTTAACACATTTTGGCGGAAATTTCTTGTATTAATTAAATCCTACAAAGTGCTGTCAGTGCCCAAAACCAAACCATAAAAAGTTAGTGATGCTCTTGTCACAACCACCTTATGATAATGATAATAAATTGAGGTTGTGGTTCTTTTGGCACAAAATAAAGGAAACATGTTGCCTGTGAACAATTTACATGTTCACTGTTGCCAAAACTACCCTGAACTGCTAAAACACTGTATTGTTGATACTCTCACATAGCTAGAGGTGCAGTTGTATTTCCATGATTTGTTTTAGAGCCTTTATCTGTTTGGAATAAAGGGTAAATGCAGTTTTTTGTGATGAACTGTGATGAACTGAACTGTGATGAACTGGCGACTTGTCCAGGGTGTACCCCGCCTTCGCCCTTAAGTAGCTGGGATAGGCTCCATGCGACC
>JAQQZY010000016.1:29994177-30004330 GCA_030068375.1 Ostorhinchus rueppellii | reverse complement strand
CCAGTACTTCCTGGTACCTAACAAAGCAGGTCCACTCACTGTTCATGCTCAGGTGGACCTTACAGACCCTGGAGACCTGAGATTGTTGCCTCACTGTCACTGTTACAGTCACTGTCTTGTAATGTGTGTGGAAATAACAAAAAAAAAAAAGTCATTTACCCAATAAAAGATTAATACTGAAAAGCACTTTACACAAAAACAAAATGCAGAGAACTTACTGAGACACCACATTGGTGCAGAAACTTCATATAATCCTCCTCCTCTGCCATCAGTACGTGTTATATTTGTGCTTAACTACAGTACTTAGTTACATTCCACCACTGTTTATTACAGGATAAAACTACCCTGTACTAGCCACAGTTTTTAAGAATACATTTCTTAAGCTTACGTTGTATTTCCAGCTGGCTCCTGCTTCTACATAACTCTATGCTGTCGTTGGTATAAATCACCAGACACTATTTTCCGGCCTATGTATTTTGCAGGCCACAGAGTCAAGAAAAGTGAGAGCTGAGCCTGTGGTTGATGATCCTAAACCAGGACTTATGCTGTGTGAACATCGATTAGGACCTTAGGAACTTTCAGGAACTGCTTTCCTACACCATAAATTAAACAAACTTGTGGTGTGTGTCTGTGTGTGTGAGTGTGTATGAAAAGGCCTTGCATGTGAGCACCAAGATACCCAATGGGGATTTTAGTTTGGAGGGAGTTTGCCACCACAGCATCCTGACCTCTCATGCACGGTAAGCAGCAAAGATCACCAGTGGGGCCAACGTGCTTTCAGTCAGACAAATCACAATTATGAAGGAAAGGGAACATATTCAGAAAAACATGAAGATTTTAACATCTTAACACCACTTTAAGCTCCCGAAACCCTCTGTGGTTCAACATCAATTTGCTGCTTTCGGTTTAGCTCTCTGCCATGATTAAACTTTGATTGTGCAATTCTGCTGCTGTTAAACGCACTCTGGCAAAACAAGCTTCTTTGTAAATGGTTACGGAATAGTGACAGCCATCTGTGTCTGAAGAAGCTCTTTGTTCAAAAGGTTCCTCTAAGTCTGTGACATATGTCGACCCTTCTCCACTGAGGCCGTTCCAGGGCCAGTCCGGACCCTAATCCTGAACCACTTCTTTGTGCTTCATTAGTCAAAGAACCAGATCTTGGCCAGGAAAACTGGTTCCAGAACAGCACCAACAGTTCCTGGTCTATAATCAGGAAGTGCTTATATCTTGGACTGGGGACGGGATTATCATTACCAACAAGATCAACAAAACCTTGGGACCCACAAGTGTCTCGTTTGTATAATGGAAAGAAGGAAAAGTGGTTTCAGTATCAGTGTTAAAATGAAGCAGAGTGGACCTGTGGTGACTACTAATGCACAAGAAGACATAAGGGGTGTTCAGTGGGATACTACGACCGTCATGTTTATAGTTGGGGAGGCATATAACTAGGGATGGGAATTGATACGAATTTAATGATTCCAATTCCGTTATCGATTTTGCTTATCGATCTGATTCCTCAGCAATTCTCTAATTGATTCTGATTGGGCGAGGGAATAAAACAGTACAAATGGGTTTGTGTGCATTAACTGTCCTTTATATTTCCAACTCTGCCAAGAAAATGTAACATATACAATATGCGTAAATAATAACAACAGATGACGCCAGGCCCAGTTTGGGGGGGGGGGGGGGGGCAAAGTGAAAGTGAAACTTAAGGCGCTTTACTAATTCATCTATATCTCCTGCTGTTGTGCATGTCAATTTCCTTTTTCTACATTCAGAAACTCTTATTTGAGGGGGCAGGATGTTTGTTGCCCCCCCTAGAACCAGGCCTGGATGACGCCACAGTGTTCACTCCGCTGCTAGATTCACAAGTGTCGCTAAGCAGCGTATCAAACACGTGACATTCCTGAAATGAACTGCATGCTGTGTGGACAAATGTTTGAGCATACTGGAGGAATTTCCCTCCTGTGAACAAATAGAAACTTTACAAATGTTACCAGTGGCCCTGGTTTCTTCTTTTGGTGTAAAATATAGTGATACTTTAGAGCATTTCTGCTACGACGTCATGTCGGCCATGCTCTAAACCAAAACAATGCAGCGTACGTGTGATGTCATCACGCATGTGTTACGAAGGCAGAATCCATAAGGAGGCAGACAAACAAATCCAAGGAATTGAGCTACTGGGAACCAGTTCTCAAAAATAACTGGTTCTCGATTCCCATCCCACCATATACCTGTTAATGGGAACAGTTACACTTCAAGTAGGCTCTGTCTTGATAAAGTGACTATAGTCTTTAAGCCCCACTCTCCCCAGGAAAAACTTACTGATGTACTACTTGACCCAACACTACCATTTCATTAAATTAGCTGGGCTGGTAGTAGTAGCTGATGTTAGCATGATTCTTAAAAAGCCTGGTAGCTCTCGGATGGGGTGGCTGTGGCTCAGTTGGTAGAGCGGGTTGTCCAATGACCAAAGGGTTGGCAGTTCAAATCTGGCTCCTGCTCTCCACACGTGGAAGTGTCCTTGAGCAAGACGCTGAACCAGTAGGTCTGGCAGCACCTTGCATGGCAGCAGCCGCCTACTGGTGTATGAGTGTGTGTGAATGGGTGAATGTCAGGCTTTGTAAAGCGCTTTGAGGGCACCATGAAGGTGTGGAAAATGCGCTTTATAAAAATATAGTCCACTAACGTCAGAATTGAACCAGCCCTGGTGTCTTCTTGGTGGAATTGTTACAAATATAATGAACCTTTCACAATATCTTTAGGTCAAACTATTTACTCGAGGTAAGGGAAATTATATATGAAGTGACTTATGCACATAATCATGTTTTGTACCAGTGAAGCTTCATCACGTGGGCTGCCTCTACATTTAAAACTTGTACAAAACTTTATAGATTTTACACCTTTAGTTTTTCATGTGCCCAGCAGCTGAAGAAAATGGCCACCAGCCTGTAAACGTCATCTAAGCCACCTTGGTATATTAAAGTAGAAAATAACTTAATTAGTGGAATTGATCCAGTACTTCCAAGGCGTCCTTTCTAATGTAGAAAATAAAGCAACTATGCTATTTCCGAAACCCAAACTGAGGCAAAGCTCCTCTGGAAATTTTATGTATTACCTCAAAATATGCATCGGTTCTGCAATGAAACATGATGGACACTTGCTAGTTCTTCTTGAGTTCCACATATGTGACTTTCAGGAACAGAGACAATTACTCTGGTAATGGCTTTAGATAAAACTAAAGTTCCACTCTTAAAATGGCTATTCTTTGACCGGTCTTTACAGCGTCAATCAGAGACAGTGGAACATCATATATGTTCTAAAATGTACTATTTATAGCTTTAAAATACGCAATACTCAAGAGTGTACATGTTGCACTTAACATTTAGTTAAACGTATACAGCACTTAACATCTGAGAAAGAAGTGCTCTTTCCTCCACCCTGAATGTCAGTGGATGTTTTGAGAAGGGAAATAGGCAGAGCTGGCAAATCCAAAGCTCCCGGCAATGTCTGAAACGGTGTCTGTTTTCCACTTTCCTGTACTGAGCCTTAATGCATCTGGCACTCTGAACAGCATGTTACTGCTGCTTTAGCATAACAAACACCAGCTCTCCACAAAGGAATGGACTCATGGAGTTAGAGCAGATTTACTGAGGGACTGCAAGAGAAAAAACACTCACATTCAAGGACTGGAGCATACTTTTATTTACCTGCCTGTAATAATTTGTTTGTGATGAGTATGGATGTGAAACAGCGGAGCTTTGGTTGTAGACGTAGGGGGTAGATTTTCATATGGATGGAAGGTACATGTGTCCACCAGTACCTGGTAAGGAAACACCTAGCCCTAACGATATAAAAATGTCACTATTGATTGATTTGTTGGTTTGTTTTTGGGTAACACAGATGCAAGCAAAAGAAGAAGGAGCAGTTTGATAAGAAACCAGGTCAAGTTTTGATTTAACCTTTTGTCGGGCAAGTGACTATTTATAGTAATTTCCACAAACATTAAATATGGGGCCAATCCTGTGCCTCAGTGAAGTCAAGAAGGATGTTGTCTTTTATAACACAATGCAGAGAGATTTAACAGACATTTTTAAAGCTGTAACTAGTGAATACGAGTGATTTTTGTCCGTCTATGACCTTCCAAACGTTGTTTTATTGTATGCGTTTAGTTTTTTCTTCCTTTTTTATATTTTCCACTGTTTTTTTTTTTTTTTTTTAGTGCTAGACAAACATTGTAATGGGGTAACAAAAAATACAAGACAAAACATCTGGCATACAAATTCATACATTTCAAGACATACAAGTTCATAGACACCAGACAAGACAGAATAGCCCATAGACATTAAGCAAAACAAAGACGGGTGCAAACAGAGGACGATTTACAAGTGAGTTTGTGTGTGTGTGATTATATATGATTATTTTGTATGGGTTGGAGATATTTAAGTGGAAACAGAAGATGGAATGAAAATGAAATTGACAGTCTAATAAGTAAAAGGGTCAAAAGAGGCGAGTATACAAAAATGACAAATCAGTAAGAGGTTTTAAACAATAGAAAGAAGATTACGGAAGAAAGAAAGAAAGAAAGAAAGAAAGAAAGAAAGAAAGAAAGAAAGAAAGAAAGAAAGAAAGAAAGAAAGAAAGAAAAGCTGAAAAAAGCAAAATCAATAATACCATGTGCTTACTTTTTTGCAAGTGTCTACTCAGATGTCTTGAGGTAGATGTCAATGTCCAATAACACACTAAGGTTGAAATTTTGAATTTCAGAGTACTTCTACGAGTGCCCTATAAAGGGTTAACCCCTTGATGCCTATGAATGAAAATTTTCATCAACCCCCCATCTTAATAAAGACCCAAACATTCCCCATCTACTGATCCAAAATGTCTAATACCTCTTCATCCATAAATCCTATCAATATATGTAAATAATTGGTGTAAAATGTCTTTTCGTGGTCATCAGATATGACCCATTTGGACACTTAGGGGCTCTGTAGTTACCATGGAAACACTGTCATCTTCTACAACATTGATTTACCAGTAAAACCCATGGAGTTGGATCAATGACAGTTGGTTTATGTTCAGTTAATGATAGATTTCACTGGAAAAAGTCACTTTTTCTTCAGTTTTCTCTGTTTTTTATACAACCTTGAACTTTGCATTTGAGTTTTTATGAACATCCACATGATCAGTAAATTAAATATAGGAAAATACTTTATTTTCACTAAAAAAATACAAACTACAGAGTATAGTATCACAGAAAATGGTGAAAAACCACTCAACAAAGGTTAAATATATAGAGAAACAAACAAACATGGAAACTACCAGAAAAGTAACACTGAGTCTTAATGGGTTAATGGTAGAACTTATTCTGTGTTTGTGACCAATGCTAACATCAAATTTACATTTTTTTTTGTAGAAATTATACATGACAGACATTTTGGAAGTACAAAAAAAATTATTATAACCTCCGTCTTAATATATAGTAAAACAGAGAATATCTCAAACAAAATCCTTAAGAATCTCATCAATTCCTCTTGCTCTTCTTGACTTTCATACTCTTCAATGTGTTTGTTATCATTTGTATAAGAACCAATCAATGGGTCGATAGATCAATACATAACAAATGACACTGTGGGTGTTAATGACAACTTGCGATTTGGACGGATAATGCCGCTTCGGAAGACCGATCGATCGGCTTCGGCCTCCACTATAACACACTGCAGACTTGATCACATGGACCCGGGATCAGCCGGAGACAGGTGGATGGAAAACTCCCAGTGGGCAGAGTGTCATCAAGGCTTGCACATCCAACCTACAGCCTTCCTAACAACTGTACCACAACACCCTTTCATCGTTCCCAACGCATGCTCTTGGGAACCTGGAGAAGATTTGCCCAAGTGCCAAGATGAGAGATCGGGCTAATGCTGAAACGTCAAAGCACCTTAATTAACACAGGGGGCTGTAAGTGTGATCAAGGCTCCCCCGAGGAGCAAGACCAGTGTACAACCCAATCTCTCTACCTCAGCCTGGCTCTTCCGGATCGATTGGAATAGATTTTCTGCTTTTGCACACACCTGAATGCTGTCAACAGGGGGACGTAAATTTGGTTCTCCCGTCTCTTTCATTCTTTTTTTTCTCCCATCTCTTCCTTCCTGACCTCCTTATACTGTATTCCCATTGAATCCATATTTCCCCCTCACAGTGCATGGAAACATAGAGAGCTGTTTTTGGCACGCCGGGTTTGTTATAAAACAGAAGAGTCTGTTTATGGTGGTCTAAGTCTGCTCTTCCTGCCCTCAGATTGAAAGAGTCCTTTGAAAACGAGGCCCTGGATGGCTTCGTTGGGATTCGGTCCTGCACATACACACACTCGCACACACTCGCGCACATGCAATAACACAGACATGGGTCCCTGTCTCATTACTCAGCATAAGGCTTTCACGCTTGACCTGCTTTTTAACTTTCTGATCTGGATTAGTGGCAGATAATTTAGGGATGTGTGGAATGTGTGTCTGCTTGAGCTGAAAAGCTTACAGGTAGTGCACTGTTATCATTCACAGTCAAACTGAAGACGGAGTTGACACAGCTGCCTCTGAGAATTACAACTGCCGTTTCTGTGGTAAAAAAGACTGAGAATGATGGGGAGAGCAGGAGAGAGAGAGAGAGAGAGAGAGAGAGGGAAGAAAAAAAAACATTGCAGACAAGAGTGAAGGGAAATATATTTAGAGGAAAAAGCCACCACTTCGCCGATTCAGAGCTCTCGGAGCACCTGAGTTCCAGAGGTCTGCAATTGACTCGTTAAACAGAATGCCAAGTTAGCACCTTAGTGCCACCTCACCCGGGAGAAATGAGGGTGGCTGGAGGATAAGGGGAGCGAGGTTGTTGCAGACGGGTGAGTGTGCTCAGTGATAAATCCATTTACATCCTCCCCTGTTTTATTTGCTCCCATGGACTTTGCTCGCGTCTCCTCATTCAGGCTTGTTTACCTGGCAAGCCGAGTGTGACTAAAGAAAATTCCCACAGCCTGAGGTGGGATTGGAACTGAGGTGGAGGGAAGGGGGTGGGGGTGGGTGGCAGGGGAGGGTTAAGGTAGGCTGTAAGGAGACGGAGCAGGGGAGGGGTTGTGGTACTGACGGGAGTGGAGAGGGGGGTTCAGAATTACTCAGAGCTGTAAGCTGTAACCCACCTTCCTTCTCCCAGCCCCCCATGGCTTAATTATCATGTGCAGCCTAGTGGAGATGAAATAACGTAGAGTCTCACACAAACTCACCCACACCCACATAGGGAGGATCGGAGGACCGCTTATACGTACGCACACACGCACAGACACACAAACGCACAAATAAGATGAGAGAGACAACATGGTCTGCTTTTAATCGAAGCTAATCGGCAAGGAAAATAAACATGCTGGCATGGCAGACATCTATCTTTGGCTGAGGCTGAAGCTGCTAGATAAGGAGGAACAGGCCTCACAGACATGTGTTCATCTCTTTAAAACACCGCCTGCTCCTCGTTGGCAGAATTAAGCTTTAATATAGGTCTTAGAGGGAAGCGTCTCCAAGGTGAAAAGGTGAAATTATGGGATGGATTTTTCCGAGACACATCAATCATCTGTAACTCGGGCTCTATTTGTTGGGGTCGGAGCTGCCCTTTTTCTTTTTAAAGGCCTTTCTCGCCACAGCAAAAGAGCCACTTTGCACAGCATTACAGCATTACTTAAACCGTCTGCAACTGATCTGTCAAAGTTGCCACACTACTTTGCATGAATCTTTAATTAGCCAAGAAAAAGCTCTGTGAAGAGGGGAGTTCTTCTCAGAGCACTTCGTCTTCCGCATCGGCTCAGTGCAGTCGTTGATCAACAGCGGCAAAATAAAAACAGTTCCCTCCCGCCGCGAATAGATCATTGGGTCTGGTTTAAGACACTGCCGAGAAAACAGTGAAAAATGAAAAGAGATAAAAGGCATTAAGACGCAAGTGAAGGAATCTGTAAAAGCAAACATTACTTTCTGTATATTCTATGTTTATCGCTTGTGTTTTGGGGCAAAAATGCATTAAGGAAGTGGAATAATGGACAGAAACATAGCGAACAAAGAAATGCTGGGCATGAAAGAGAAAGGGAATGAAGGACTTGGGGAAGAGTATCAGTCATGGGGTAATCGTTCTATCAGTGGCCGGAGTAATGAATCCAATTTCCCAAGCAGCGCCAGTGTCATTTAGAAGCTGTGGAATGTAGATTCATGGCCCCCACACTTAGAAGCTTTTGAACCTATAGACACATTAAAAGACAGTCTGGGGTGGACATTCATATTGTCACAGCAAATATTGAATTTCCTTGGTCCGATGCTGCGCAAGAAAGTCTGAATTCTGAGCCACTGTATCCTCTCTGGACAGACAGCTTTATTGTTAAGTACAGGGCAAAGTGACATGATGCAATCCTGGAAACCTCTGACATTAAGCTATTTTCTCTGCGCAGCACTTAGGCAGGGAGCCACATGCCTCTGTGTCGGCTTTTTTTGTTTTAGAAAAAAGAAATTACTTTAAACCACACAATCCATGAAAGTGGTAAAACAAGATGTACAGCATTCCTGTTCCAAAACATTTAAACTCTAACCAAGTGCAAGCATATGTTGTTGAAAGTGAAGGAAAAAAAGCCTCTCTCATTCCTCATCTGATGGCTTTGATGTTTGACTCCAAAATCTTGACCATTTTGTCAACTCTGGAGTCTGTCGGAGCAGAAGGGAAGAAGCCGCACACTCAGCCAGGTCCGGGGCTAATTTGCGGGGATCACTGCACTGACCCTGACCAGATAAGGTGCCAGTCGACGAAACTTCCTTCATTTCCTCTTGTTATTTCAGTATGAGAGCAGAAGCAGCCACCAACCAGCTTAAGGACAGCGGGGCTAAAAGGTGAAAGCCACGCTCGGCTGAACTTCAGGCCTGATCAAAAAGAATGCGACCTGGGCTTGGGGAAGCAGCAGAGCTTATCGGCCCAGCAGCGAGGCTTTGGAGGAGAAGATCCCAGGCACCAGATAGCTTCAGGTAAAACCAGGTTTTCCCAGGAATGAGGTGCCTTTTTTCTCTTGTTTAATGTCTGTTGACCTTAGATTGAGCCAACTTCCTCAGATGGAGAATAACGTGTTGCCATTGTACATTTCTGCAACCAAAAAGCAGTGCATTTTTGACATTTCAGAAGCATCCATACCAACATGTCTATATATCAATTTTATAGCATGACCTGCGGGAAGTGGTCTGTTGGTAAAGGCCTGCAATTGGGCGACTATTTCAGTCAATGGTATTGGGTTACAAAAGAGTGGCAATATGTCTTTGCATGGTGACACGGGAGGATCGCATATGAGAATCCACATTTATTTATTTAGTTTTTACTTGTTTTCATTCAGTTTTTGATTGTGTTGGAGTGTTTTTAATGCCTGAGTGTGATTTGTTACCCTTTCACACATGCTGGTCACTCCAGTGGGCTTGTATTTTCATGGGTTTTGTTGTTTTAGTTGCATATCAGCCAACACAGTGAAGGTATGGACATCATTCCATACACTGTAATTCAGACTATTACTCTAACTTTGCTGCTCTTGATAAACCTGATCTGCAGTAACATGTTTTAGTGTAAATCAATTGAATATTGTGATTAGACTGTAATTAAAAGTTTTCTTAATCAAAGTTTTGTTGGGTTTTTTTGGCATATTGTTGCCATGAAGTGAGTAATAACTAGTATTAGAGTATGTTAAAATGTGAAAAAAGTCAGATAAGCTGCATGAAAAATGTTTTTATTTCACAGTTTTCACACGGATTAACACTTTCTGGTGATGGGTTTTAAATGCATGTTTCTTTTCTTCAAAAACTAAATGCGTAGTGTCCAGCTTAGTGGTTGTTTTTGTAACACCATGAAAAATAGGTTCATAAAAAATTTCAATTGTATTGGTTTTTTAATGCCAAAAGGTGAATAAAAATACACAGGAAAAAAAAATCTTGACTAAGGTTCTCATAATTCATGCATGATACGGTGAAACTTAATCTTTCAGCCGTGACAAAATATGAATTTCTGTTTTTACTTGGCACAAATAATAAAGTTATCTATCTATCTATCTATCTATCTATCTATCTATCTATCTATCTATCTATCTATCTATCTATCTATC
>JAQQZY010000016.1:29952723-29968220 GCA_030068375.1 Ostorhinchus rueppellii | reverse complement strand
AACACATTTGGAATTAGTGTGTTGGGGGGAAGAAAAACCCACCACCCCGCTAATTTTATCTCAGTGTGCAAGCACCTCATGTGGACAATGGGCTGTCTTCGGCCGTCTTCACCCATTGGCTGAACACCAACAGGAAATAGAAATTTCCTGCTGCGTTTTTGATTCCTTCAGGTCTCACACTCCGTTTTTCTTTCCTTTGAGCAATTACATTATAGGTGAAAAGTGTGTTGTAACGTAAGCACTATTGAACATACACAGAGTAAAATATTACTGAAAATCGATTAGTCGTGCCTTACACAATGTTATTTTTTTGTCTTATAAGATTATCCTGTGGTCTGAGGGGTGTTAAGAGTCCTGTCAATTGTAAATATTAAACTTGTTCAATTTTTACAACCAAAAATCTTTGTGTGTGGGGAAAGCCGACAACTCCCAAGTCATGACTGTAAATTGTAAACGTGGAACGGTATGTAGCCAAACAATAAGGGAGCTGACTGAGGAACAATAATATAAACAAAATCAAAACAAACATGGCCGACCTGAAGCATAAAGTTTGGTGGAATTCTGGATTTTTGCGGCTGAAATAGTCCCAAGGACACCATCATTCCCTCCTCTCGTATGTCCTCTTCCACGTTGAGCGTTACGTTTTCTGGTTGTTGTGTTTTTTAATTCTTCGTTTTTGTTCTGGCTTGGAGGATTCGAGATTGGTGGTGGGACAGAATCATTATGTGTGTGTGCTCCGATAATCTGAACACACCACACACACTACCATCAAAACTGTTCAATGCCTGATTTTTTTATCTATGTGTGTGGGGTCTGTAGCAGATAAAAAATCTTTTCAGCTTTAGAAAATCCCTGTGTGTGTTCCCCACTTTAGTCTATATCTGTGCTTGTATATCTTCATTGCTGTTGAAATGAAACCCATTCCCATTTACCCAAGCCATTCGGTGAAACTTCCACCTATTCTAACATGACCACAGGAGGCAGTGATGCGGCTGGACATGGGAAATGACGCATATTGTTCAAGTAAGAGCCAGCCTGCTGGGAATATAGTCAGTAGTAGGATGGTAAAATGCAGAATTGTAAAGCACAACAGCTGCAAACAGTGACAACAGGGACATAATCGCCTGTAATAACATACTCATGTTGAATTAACAGCTGGTAGTCACTGCTGATGTCTTCTTTTCTTCTGGAAAGAGTCATGTGACAGGGTGTAGTTATTGATTAGATGCATTGAATTCAGGTGTCAGTGTTAGTATTTCCATCAGTTTCTGTTTGATCTTAGAAACTAAAAGAGTCAACACCTTCTTAAAGTTTCTCAGTTTTAGGGATAAACTGCAGATTAGTATGGATGCTCGGTATATGGTGTACACATACCCACTTTAACCCCTTAACGCCTGAATCGATTTCCAGTTGTGGAAAAAAAATTCGGACTTGCGTTTTTTCTTTGAAGTAGATAGTATTTTTTTTGGGGGGGGGGTTTTAATTATTTAACCTTTATAAATCTAAGTGTTTGTCTCTCAAATGTAACAGCTGTTTTGTACATTTAATCAATATATTTGTTATATTCTGTCATTTATCCTGTTTGCATTTCCCCAGTTTTGTGCAGTATCTCCTGCTGCCTGTAGGGGCACTGATCCACAACCCTGCAACACCAAACGTATCATATTTGATACATGAGTTTTGAAGCCCTTTACATTATCAGTGTGATATTTTTTTTTCTTGAAAAACCTCATGTATACAATGAGATACATGCAATACATGGATAATCCTCCAGGAGGAGGAATTTATTCACCTGAGCCCTTTCCAGTGACACTACAAGACTGTGGGTAATGAGGAAGGAGGAAGAACTTTGGCACTTTTGAAAAGGAATTACCAATTTGTTAGACGTGTTCGTGTTATGTTTTTTTTTAAAATAATAACATTAGAGCATTGAGACCCAATGTATCAAATGTGATACAAAATTGAAACTCATACATGGAAATTGATATTTGGAAAAAAAAAAAAATTTGAGGGGTTCTTTAGAAGGACCAATAAAGGCTTCAGTTTCAAAGAACTGGAATTTCCTGTCAATGATTTAATGGTTGTGGTGTTAGAAGGATAATATTGGTTTAGGGAATCCTACTACCACTTACATAATGTTGGTTTGGGAGTCATTAGCACTATGCAGACTGGATTAGTTTTACGTGGGCACATGAGGTAATGCCACTTTACCACAGGATGTGGGTAACATGAATGGGGAATATTAATAGACTCTTAGCATGGAATAAGAAATATCAGGAAAACTACCATACGTGGGAGGGGTGAATCCATTCAGGCACGCCATCCCCTCTTGTTTTCATGTGCGTATGACGTTGCTTCCTGATTTCCTTCCTGATTAGAATGTTAATATTGTCCATCAACCGGATGATTAAGCTAATCAGATTTTTTTCCTATTAGCCACATAGCCCTGCTACATTTCTAATCTTCCCTAAAGTAATCAGAAGTCCCGTGCCTCTAACAAGTGCTTTCAACCTTCTTTTGCTTCTGAATCATGTTTGTTGTGGGCCAATTCCGACAGTACCTGAGGTTTCACAGACACTTGTCCGACTGCCTACTGGAAAACAGAACGCTTCTTCAAGAGGCTCCATGCTTTAAAATCCGCAAAAAAAAACCCAAACACTTGTAAGCAGGATATGATGGAATATCTACACACACACATGTTAACTACTGGTCTATTTGCACGGGATTAGAACCTGGGGTCATTTTCCTGGATTGTTTTACAGAAAGTAAAAGTCACGGTAATCTTTACTGACATAGTGATGTAATAATTTTTGGCGTAGCACATTCTGATCGGACTAGAATCTCTGACAACTACTCCTTTACTCCACATACCTATGTAAAAGTAATTCCGTCCAAATAGGAGTATTGACAGCTTACATATTCTGTTGTAAATGTGTTGATAAAAACCCCAATATCCCTATTATTGCATTGATCAGTGATCGGTTCTTATTTGATTGGCTGAGTTTCTGCAGCCTGTACTTAAATGCATTACAGATAAATCACTTCATTTCTGAAGCTACAGCACATTTCCTAGCAGTTTCTCTTTTTCCTAGTTTTCCATTTCCCCTCCATAGTTCTTTTTTTCCCCTCTTCTTGACAAAATATACTTTAGCAAGTTGATGTAATCAGCGAATGAAGTAGGGTTGGTGGATTTGCTGGATTTAAGGTTGCTGAGAAGAGACGAACCCCAGGTAGGGCTCCACTCATTATGGATCGATCCCCCGTCTCCTGTGTCAGGTCCTCTGCACGCCTGATTGAAGTGTTTTCACCCAGACTTCATGAAACTGTAAAAAAAAAAGAAGAAGAAGAAGAAAAAAACATCTCCCTGCCTTCTATTGATTTCAAAATGTCAAAACTTAAACCTTAAGAGGAGCAGAACACACTCCAAAAGGCTTGGAGATGGGCTTAATAGCTGCAGAAGAAAAGCTGTTGGGAAAGTTTTTTTACGCAGTTTATTCTTCCTGTAATGGCTTCCCCTTTGTCTCACTCATCAGAATGGATTTTCCAAGGGAAGAGGTAGGTGAAGCATATCACCCTGCCATAACGAGGCAGAAACTGTCAGTTAGGATACCATCCCGTCTGGTTCGTTAAGGATTAGGCTGGTTGGGGAATGTTGCGAATTAATCCTGAGCGTCAAACATCACATTGGAGCCTTGCACTGGATTAGTATTAGCTTTTGTTTGATTCATTGTGAATTAACCGACATAATCCACCTGGTGTCAGACACAATAAAAACACAGCAACTGACACAGAAACAGGATTAGTCTTCCAGAGGAAAACAGCAGGCCTGACTGCCATCAGTTAGTTAACCTCGGATTCTGCTCAATCAAATTACATAAATGATCTTATCCCCCTCATCAGAAATGGCATTTTGAGACCCTGCTGTGTGCTGTTGCCTGAGCATTGACTCGACAGTGGAAGAAATATAGATATACTCTTTGTCCGTGCTTGTAATTAACCCATAAAGACCCAAAAACACACCACAGACCAAAAGCACCTACTGATCTAAGATGTTTAATAACCTTAGATCCATTAATCCTATCAATGCATGTCAACTATTGGTGTAAAATACAGTTTGTCACTTTTACATGGTCATCAGATATGACCCATTTGGGCGTTCAGAGGCTCTGCAGTGAACGTGGAAACTCCATCATCTTCTACAACATTGATTCACCAGTAAAACCCATAAAGTTGGATCGTGATGAACCACCCATCGCACTCATGTTTTGAAACCAAAGCGTTCAGGTCGGTTTACTTCCAGGTAAAGTGACAGGCAGTGACACCATCCAATCAGCATCGAGTCATGTGACCCGAAGGTACCTACTTTTTCTGTTAGAGTTAATGTTGTTGTGTTTTCTCTGTTGCAACTGTGTTTTCTCTTTTGTGTTCATGTTTTTTTTCTCTTTTGGAGTTGTGTTTCCTTTTTTGCAGTCATGTTTTTTGTCTTTTGCAGTTGTGTTTTCTCTTTTGCGTTCATGTTTTTTTTCTCTTTTGGAGTTGTGTTTCCTTTTTTACGGTCATGTTTTTCTTCTTTTGCAGTTGTGTTTTCTCTTTTGCGTTCATGTTTTTTTTCTCTTTTGGAGTTGTTTCCTTTTTTGCGGTCATGTTTTTCTTCTTTTGCAGTTGTTTTCTTTTTTGTGTTCATGTGTTTTGTCTTTTGCAGTTGTTTTCTTTTTTGCGTTCATGTTTTTTGTCTTTGGCAGTTGTGTTTTCTTTTTTGCGTTCATGTTTTTTTTCTCTTTTGCAGTTGTGTTTTCTTTTTTCTCTTTTGCAGTTGTTTTCTTTTTTCTCTTTTGCAGTTGTTTTCTTCTCTTTTGCAGTTGTGTTTTCTTTCTTCTCTTTTACAGATGTTTTCTTTTTCCTCTTTTGCAGCTGTGTTTTCTTTTTTCTCTTTTGCAGTTTTCTTTTTTCTCTTTTGCAGTTGTTTTTTTTTTCTCTTTTGCAGTTGTGTTTTCTGTTTTGCGTTCATGTGTTTCTCTTTGGCAGTTGAGTTTTCTCTTCTGTGTTGGTATTTTGCACTTCATGACCACTGTACTAATGGCATCTACAAACAATATATGATGTCAAATATGATGTGTACATTTCAAAAGTAGTATCGTAAAAATTTTAAGGAATAAGTGACATAATGAAGAAAACCAAACATATGGACATTTTCTGCCTCTCCTTGTAATTTCCGTTCATCCTGGCATCATGTCTCACAATAAGCATCCGTGTGAAACAACAGCAGAAAACAATGTTTAGCAGCAGCAAAAATAAGGAAACAGCTTTGATTCAGGAAAATTGTAATTATTTTTTTTTTCAATTCATCGTTTCAGCTCTACTAGTTTCTTCTCTTAAAAAAAAAAAAAAAAAAAAAAAGCTCTACTCCTCTTGTTAATATAATATGTTGAGTCTGAGTGGCGCCCTCTGGCGGCTGGAACGCCATACGCTCATTCCAATGCAATGGAAGTATAAAAGGCAGTGTCTTTGATGGTGTTTCTTTTTGTACGTAGAGCATAAATGAGCCTTAATATTGTTTGGACGTGGTGTGTTCTCCTCGCAGTAACAAATTGCTTAGTGGGTTTTTCCGCCGTCCGTCTTGCGTGGCAGCTGCCTTGTCACAACGGCGGCTGAGGAGGAGGTAGACGTGCTGGGAACACCTGCTGGGTTCTCTGCCTCTGTTCCTCTCCTTGCTTCCATCTCTCCAGCCCTCCCTCCCCACCTCTCTCCTGAATCTGTCACTGCCTTTCTTTCATCTACATCTATTCTCCCCTCCCTCTATCCCCCACCCCCTACTCCTCCCACTTTCCTCCTTTTGGCTTCCATCCACCGTCCTTGTTTCCTTGCATCCCTGCTCTGCCCAATCACAGGCCTGACAGGTGCTGTGTATGGGCTGCCTTACATACAGTAGCACACCATCCTTCCACTACACAGGAAGTAGCAAAAATGACACGTCTGGGCTGGCATATATTGCCAGAAGATATTGTGTTTATTCTTCTTGTTTTTATTCAAAGAAGACGTCTTCGCCACACCTGAAATTCCGAGCCTTCTTACCTGAAACACAAAATAGGTAGTTTGTCATTGTCCCTTCTAAAAGGCCACAACGATTGTTAGACAAATGATTTATAACCTACAGTATGAGTATTTTTATCTCCTCTTTTACTTTTTAGGTTTGGTTCAAATACAGTTATTTACTTTCTTGCCAAGTGTTACATGAGGAGATCGATGCTCCTGTGAGATAAATATGAAGATGCAGGCTGCAACCACTAAGCTTATCTAAGCACAAAACCTGGAAAAAAAGGCCACGTAAAAACTCAAACCTGCCTAAAACCAAAAGCTACTCAATTAAAGGTGCAATTTGTTCATTTTTTGCTTAAATATTTTAGAAATTAAAGGGTCATTATTTGAAATGCAAGCATATTTATTCATCCTTATAAGTTTGTAAATTATGTCTCTTTCATTTATTTATTTTTTCATTACTCTATTAATGTAAATGAATAGTTTAGCATATAAAATATCCATTTGCAGTTGTTAAGGGTGTACCAAACTGTTTCAGTTTGGAGCCTTTCATACAATACGGAGGTAGACCAAATTAATACATGTAGCCTGTGTGAAGAACGCAAACACTTGCCTTAAGTTTCCACATGAACCTGGAAGTAAAACACACACAGTAGTAGTAGTAGTAGTAGTAGTAGTAGTAGTAGTGGTAGTGGTAGTGGTAGTAGTAGTAGTAGTGGTAGTGGTAGTAGTAGTAGTAGTAGTAGTAGTAAAATATTTGGCTGCAAGAATAAAATGTGCATCAATCTCATAAAAAGTTGCCACCCTGTTTGTGGTGGTAAACTGAGAATAAATGCAAACAAACAAAAAAAGAAGTAGAAGGGTTTCCTCTATATGCATTCAGCAGTAGTGCCGTTGTTGAATTCTCAGTCCTGCTGCAAAAAAAATAAACAAAAAAGACTTTATTCTGAGGTTGAGGCACTCGAGGTGATGGTGGTGGGGGTATGGAGTGTGTGTGTGTGTGTGTGTGTGTGTGTGTGGGGGGGGGGGGGGAGAAACATGATGACAGACAGTATAACAGAGGCACGGATGGTCAGATGTTTGAAGCGTGTTAAGTTTCATTTTCGGTTTTTGGTTGTTACAGCATGCAGCACCCAACCCCCTTTCACTGTACCAAAAACATATCAAAAATGTATCGAACCGAAGACCCCTGTACCAAAAATGTACAGAACCAAAGTTTTTCTGTACCGTTACACCCCTACTAGTTGTCTATTCTTTAAATTTGCACATATAAACCTTGAAAAAATAAATTAGAAGCCTCATTGCACAATATTTCAGAGCAACAAAATTTGGGTTTGTGTTACAACCAACCAAGATCATAGACACAAGACATAAACATGGGGATACAAGTACAGTTGTAACTTCGCAGATAGGGAAAGGAAAGGACATCTAGGGTTCGAGGTGAGAAAAAAAAGACAAAAATAAAACAAAACAAACAACAAAAACACTCAAAAGAAAAAGACGAGATTTAAAAAATAATATTAGTAAAACAACTCCAGCTCCATTTCTAAGCTGATTGTAGCTTATGTTGTGTTGCTGCTATAGAAGCACAGAAAAAACTCTGAAGAACTCAATTCAGCCACGTAGAAATGAATTTATATTTTGTACAGTCTGCGTGGAAATAATAGCTTTGACATGATTACACAGGCATCAGCATATTGTAAAAATACTGACGTTAGCATGATAACCAGCCTGTCTTGTAATACCACTTTGTGCCACAAGAGGCATCCAGTATAACATGAAGAAACTGTATAAAGCATAGATTGAAGCCCAGCAAGAAAACACGTTTAAAATTATTGACACAAGAAGCTACACTTGAGTAACCTAGCATAGCTTTCTAATATTTTAGAGAACTCTTCGTGAGTAAACGAAAAGTTCAAATAAATGTGCAGTGTTTGGTTTTTTTCTTATGCGAACTGAGATACTGGCGACTTGTCCAGGGTGTACCCCGCCTTCGCCCTTAAGTAGCTGGGATAGGCTCCATGCGACCCCCGTGACCCTAGTGAGGATAAAGCGGGTATAGAAGATGAATGAATGAGCGAACTGAGATATTTTTTTCATTTTTAACATTAAATTAACTGTGGCTATAGGTTTAATTTTACAAATTGCCCCTTTAATAATTCTGGATTCCTCAGGTTTTCTGCAGAAGAGCCTTATGGTATACTAAGAAATTCAACAACACATTTCACGCAAGTGCAGTATGGGTACTGAAGACATAATAGTGTCAGTAACTTGAATAAGGATATTTATTTAACACATATCCTCAGTGTTCAGCCAAGGTCAACGGTGCAATGTAATTACCTCTACCTTTTGCTTGGTCTTCTCACTGTATACACTTTTTTATTCTATTTGTCTTCCATACTTGTACTTTGCACCACAAGAGAATTGTGTGGGTTTTTTTTCCAGTTTTTTTTTTTTTTTTATTGCATTTTTTTAGTGCAGGAAAAATGTCTAAACGATAGGAATTGTTTTTTTTATACAGAACATACACAAAACACGCATACAAAACAAAACAAAAGAAAAAAGAAATTAATCATTATTGCTTGTTTGTTTTGTATGCATGTATGGATATATGCATGTAAACAGAAAAATGTATATATATAATCTTTTTTTCTCTCCTTTTTTTCTTGGTGATATTTTGTACCAATGTTTAAATGTAAGTTTCTGTCTCACAAACTCTGTCCGAGACGATAGGTGGCTTGTTTTGACAGTTGCCTTTTAATTTTGTTGTACATGTGTACAATGACAGTCGAAGCACTCTATTATTGTATTCTAAATGTTATCACATACGACCCAATGTAAAAACTATAACCTAAAAACATATTTGCATTTACAATATTGGCTCACAGTTTAATAGAACACCTTCAATGGGGGTGAGGTCACATTTTGGGGTCAAAAGCTATAGATGCAGTCACAGTTTAGACTCCCAGCACTTAGACCGAGCCCACTCAAAACCCAATCATTCAGACTGCGGGGTCATAGTCTCAGCAGGATGACGGATACTTATTGCTGGTTTCACCATCATCATGTTTAGACAACCTCAATACATTATGCAGGATTCCATGTTGTGTGTGTGCAATATGGTCATACATGCTGTAGACGGGAAGTAGATGCATCAGTCACAAAGGGCACGTGAACGATGACGAGCTGTCTTCACATATGTTCAGAATGGTGGAACTGTCATGGATTTCTCAATTGATTACACGTCTTCGCGTCGCCCTGGTAATTGCATAAGAGTCGAAGCAATCTGGGTTTCGGAGCCAAACATTCAATCACTTTTCGTCTATTATGAAGGATGTACTCAAAACTCAATATTGAAAGAAAAGCTCTGTCACGTCTGAGGTGTCATCATGATGACCATAATAACAAAAACATTGAGTGCATTAAAACCACTGGGCTTTCGTGTGTGTTTTCTACAGTATTTTGCAAGTTACTTCCAAACTGTACTACATTACAAATTACTTGTTGCTGTTACTTAAGTGATTCCTTACCTTACAATATGACTGTATTATATTTTGTAATGCATTACATGAGTCCTGTATTACTTTTGAGTTCCATACAGACTCTTGTCATAAATGCCCCCCCCCATGGATTGTCTTCAGGTGGATGAACACCAACAGGAAGTAGAACTTTCCTGCCATATTTTTGACTCCTTAAGGTCTCATGGTCTTGCTGTTTTGTTTTTTTCACTTGCGAAATTAAATTGTGGGTGAAAAGTGTGTTACTGTGTGTTATTAAACATGTCCCGAGTAAAATATCACTGAAAATTAACTAGTAATGCTTTACACTACTGTGTTACAGCAAAAAGTACCCGGTTACTAATCCTAATACTAATAATATAGAATAATTCAAATAAAGTAACGCATTATTGTAATGCATTACTTTTGAAGACACTACTCCCAACACTGGTTCTCTATAATAGGGGCTGGGTTCTTACTGTCCAGACATTTCTGTATTTTGTTGTCTAGACCTCTGGGATGGCCTCATGTGCTCTTGTCTGCACTCAGATTCATTATGTCAAAAAATAAGGACGCTTCTTTCAATCCTCCAGACTACTTGATGTCTGTGGCTTTCATACTGATAGGAGATGAAAGAAAACTAAAATGTCTGCAAAATAAATCCTAATACCATTCTCAGCCTGCTCCGCTATCACAGATCATAGGGAGATGCTCATAAAAGGCCCGGGCAAAGAAAAAGCACTTTTTTCTGCGTGGAATAAATAAGTGTGGGCACTTTGAAATGCAGAGTGGTCAGTCAGTCAGTCAGCATGTCCTCCCCTCTCACAAAGTGTACCAAGGGCTAGATAATGTCAGACCCCACGTCGTTTTCTGACCCCTCCTCCTGTGTTCGGTGGAGGCAGAATGAGGCAGGTTGCCAGAAGCTTTCAGGGCTGGTAGAACAAAATGTCTCAGCGGGTCTTGTTTTATTTCCCTCAAGTAGCATTCAACACCTCCCCATCACATTCGCACAGACAACCTCCCATTACCATACGATTCAAATCTAACATAGCCTTTCATTCATTGTAAAAGGGCACCTAGAAACATGTAATTATTTTCTCTCTCCCCTCCCTGAGATCAAAGCCCAAACAGGAGTGATTACAGAGAGTCAGGTTGTCTTTGAAGACACCCTTCGGTTCCTCTCTTTCTGTTTGGTTACTGTATAAACAGGGCTGGGAAGACGCCACAGCGCTAACCTCTCCTCAGCAGGCAGACACTTGCCGAGTGGCAGGTGTGCCTCTGTTTACAGGCAGCCGCTGTTAGCATCGTGCACTCCAACCCCGACCCATCGCCGGCTTTCTGATCCATTCCCTCTGCCTAACACCCACAGCTCACTTTCTTCGTCTACTCTCGTAAGAGGAGCATCACATCCCCTCTGGCCTTGAACTCTGGCTGTAAAACTCTGCTTTATGTGATCTGTTTTTGGTTTGTGAGGCTGGACGAGATGAGCTGATTGCAATGTTTATACATGGAGGAGGAGGGGGGGCAGAAGAAGAGATTGAGAGAATATACTCTCTTGCGTGTTATAGGAACCATGCAGTAAGATTTCATTTTAATTTGTCAGTCCAAACATCATGGTTTGCCCAGCGCTTTGCCTTTTTCCAGCTGTGTATTTACAGTAAATGGATGACTGAATTACAGTGGGGGACTGAGAATCAATTCCTATACACACTGTCCCTCTCTGTCTGTCTCTCTCTCTCTTTTTTTTGTTATTTTTAAGTAGAGAGCAAACACTTTTCACAACTGAAAGTGAACACTGTCCAACCTATGCCAAGATCTCCTAAGACCTTCCAGCTGTGAGAGCTATAGCGTAACAATAATAAGACAGTAACAATCTCTGCACAGCCTTGGATTTACATGTATTTGCTATGGGAGTATGAGATAAAATGGTAATTATTTGCGAACTGAACGTGACCCAACATTTAATGAAAAAATACTTTCTGGTTTTATTTTTGGAAGGTATGTAGACAACATAAGCAGTTTTTCAACTTCTCACCCTATCTTGTGGTTTACAGTGTAGTCATCTATACATGGAAAGGCCTATTGAAAGACAGTTTAGAAAACCTGCCAGTCGGTCCACTGAGTCACACTAATGGCATATTTACTGCAGTTTGTACCGGTGCCAGATTCTGCTTACCACTAATCAAATGCTTATGCTTTTGCCATAAGCATTACCTTCCCTCAGCAAAAGGACGTTTACTTTCACTTATTTTTCTCTCTATTTTTTTTTTATCACGTTGTGCACACAAGTAAAATGACTGCCTTTACAACAAACTGAAATTAAAAACAAATCTTTCGTAGAGCATTTCCATTTTCTACTACTTGGGTCTTTCCATGAAACTGGGTTTAGTTTAGACCCAATAATAAAAGAGCAATTTACACATATTTCCCCCCCAGGATGTAGCTAATGATGACCTCAGATAAATGCAAAAAAAAATTGCATAGTCTTGCTCCGAGCCATCCCAAAATTAATGAATTTTTGTGAATTACGTACACACATACTTGACAACTGGCTGTAACTTAAGTTACTGGACGGAACCACTAGCATTATAGATAATCTTTTGAGATAGCTAGCAATGACAATTCAATGCAGGCACACTTTAATGAATTTAGCCCCTTCAGAACCATAACTGGTGCGTCATTAAAGGAAGATGTAACAGTAAACAAGCACACAGGCTCAGATGGTACAAGTCTGTATGGACCTAGAAATGCATTTTGCGGAACCATCAGACTAAAAAAACAGTAACTTTAAAAACTGTATAATTTCTGTTACTGAGTGAATGTTGCACCTGCAGTGGAAAAGTAATGCAATTTAGGTCAAACTGAGTCAATCTGTACGAAGTCAAAGAGAGTCAAGGTGATACTGGCAGTGGTAAAGCATCCTAAAAAAGTCATGCATGCTGTTTTCTACTACTAATTAGCATGGTAGTACAGATGTTCAGACAGTGTGAAATAAATGTCAAAATTCTAAGAATTTCCGCATAGTTTCATCACCAGGAAACAACTCTACATGCAAAAAAGCTTCATGAAAACAGCCCCAGATTATTCCCAAGTTGAACTGAAGTCACTTTGAGGAAGACCATTTGTAAGGTTATTGTCTGACAGAAACCAGCCTGTGCACTCTGACCTTGCGTTCTAAAGCTGGCTGTAAAGTTAAATTGATGACACGTAGAAAAACAAAATGTAGTGGAGCTCAAAGCTTTGTGTGTTTGTGTAGCATCTTTGCACTGTTGATGGATCAGTATTCACGCTCATTCCTCCTCACTCAGCTTTGGAGGAGCTCTAATATTGCCCAAATATTCCAAATATCCCTCTTGTCCGCTGCTGCACGTACATACATACACACACTGACTCCCTCCTGTTCGTTCTACCTCTGCAGGAACATGGGTTCATTGCAGAAAGTCCTGTCACAGGAGGAGGAAAACAGTAACCATTAGCGAATTTACGTCAGCCTGAGAGCAAGGGTCAGTGCGGTCAGACGGACCACCCAACAGCTTGGTCATCAAGGACAAAGACACAGAGGAGGGAGAAGCACAGAGAAAGATGGACTGAGGGGGAAAAAGAGGGAGGGAGTAAAGGACCACGCTATCTCCTTTCAGAAATGTGCTGAGATGACACAAGCCTTTACATACAGTTTGTGCACTCATTTGTGACGCCACATGTACTGTCAGCATTGTTAAGGTATTCTTCATTACTGTGCATGTGAGGAGGTGACTTTACACATATAAGTCTATGAGCCGTACATATGACTACATGTGTGTTTTGATGTGAATGTCAAGGGAGCGCTTTCGTTCGCATTTGGGGTTTTGCGTTGACGGCGTCCAGTCAGCCGCTCAAACGCTGAACGAACACCCCAGGCATCACAGTCGCACTTTCAGATTCATATTTTTCAACAACCCTGGCTTGGGTTATTTGGGTCGTCGTGACATGACAGAGTAATTGGTTTGCACAGATCACTCCCCGTATTTGACAACCTGCCCCATTTACTGTCTGAGCGCTCCGGTCAAGCTGCTTATAAATCTTTCACCGGCTTGATTAATTGTCTCAAAAGTGCTCCTCTGCCAGGTAAATAAATAATGAGCAAAGTGAGGATTTCTATTGTTGTACAGTCAGCAGGTTGACCCACTGAGAGGTCAACCATGAAAAACACTCCTTAAAAAGGAAAAGAGAGAATGAAGTATTTAAAGAAATGCACAAGCTGGACTAGTGTTTGTTTTTTATGGTGGTTTTAATGTGACTGTGATTGTGTAATAGAGCCAATCTAGAGGATTAGCTGTATACTGAGCGACACATGGAGCAGTGGTTAGCACTAGCTAGGTTTCCATTACAGTTTTCCGCAAAATAAGTGATATTTCTACAATTTCAAGAGTAGGTGTTTCCATTGAAGAGTGTTTGTCTTCTGATGAGTGATTCTAGTAAAGTCCCATCTCACCACATGTCATAATTCTCCTAAAATACCATATAGTTCTTGCAAGACGCTTGTTTAAGGAAGATGGACACACTGACTTTGATGCCAAACCTCCACGGTGTTCCTGTTGTAGTGTCAGTTCAGCTACTGCTATTGCACTGTCTTAAATAAAAGAAGAAGAGAATGTAATCAGATCAAGGCAAAGTCCTTATTTATGACAGTGACCAAGCAGAATGGATTTATGGGAAAGAACTGTACATCAGGAATTCATCAATCAGTTGCGGATCCAGATTTTCCAAATGACCCAGGCAACGTTAAATGAACTGTGATGTTATTGAACTTCTCATGGCACCAGCCTTGTCATGCCCCTGGAAGCGGTTTCTACACAAAAACCAGTGGCTTTTGCCCAAAACAAACTAGAACCACCTGTTCTGAGTCCAAGATCATAGGTCAGACATTTGGCCTGAGCAAAACCACCGAGCACAGATGTGTGAAAATGCCCAAAATGTGTTTCCATCACATTTTTGTGCCATAGTTCTGTATCAAAACCTCTCAAAAACCACCTCATGAGAGCGTAAAAACGTTTTTGTGATCTTGGACAGTTTTTGTGATTTCCAGTTTTCTTTTGCGCATTTCCTAGGGTAAGGGCAAGGCAGTCACTGTCGCCTCACAGCAAGAAGATCCTGAATCTGATTCCGAGACCAGGAACCTTTCTGTGTGGAGTTTGCATGTTCTTGTGTTTGCGCAGGTTCTTTCCGGGTACTCGCATCCAAAAACATGCACTGATAGGTTAATTGGTTCATCTAAATTGACAATAAGTCTGAATGTGACAGTGATTGGTTGTTCGTTTCTGCATGTTCAGGTCGTTACTGAAAATCAGAGTCAGTTTATCAATGAATTTACCTGGTTAAATAAAGGTTAAAAATACATAACCTAATGGAGCTTTTCCACTTCACTTTTGGTACCAGGTTATAGTTAATAGCTGGTTGGCATAGTGGCATGACATGAACTTGCAGTGAAATCTACAATAAGACAAGTGATCATGAGTCAAACTGATCATTATAAGCAGATGATTATTATAGCTCAACCTTTAATCAGTTGTTAGTAAATTACAGGTTCATTTGCTTTGATAATGAGGTTTACTCACCTTTAACTTTTGTTGGTTGTGGTTTATTTGTGTAGATATTTTAGGTCATGTTAACGTGACACATTGTAATTGGAATGTATTATAAATTCCCAAATACTCCACTTTGTAATTCCAATTGGGAGGTTTTTCCTACTCATAATGGTTTGAGTGATGTTACATGAATTGCCTCCACAGTATTTCTGTGCAGTTTCTGGAACACAACATCCTCTTTCTTAAGTCACTAAAACCAGCTTAGAGCTTTAAAATGACCGACTCTTCAGTATTTTACCTCACCAAAAGCCCAATGGAGGTAAGTTCATTCATTCATCTTCTATACCCGCTTTATCCTCACTAGGGTCACATGGAGCCTATCCCAGCTACTTAAGGGCGA
>JAQQZY010000016.1:29871653-29886021 GCA_030068375.1 Ostorhinchus rueppellii | reverse complement strand
GTATATATAAATTATTATTATTAGGTATATGTTGTATGTCTACTTGTGAAAAATAAGGCAAACTTCATTTATTTTACTCATTCCAGTCATCTCCATCTTAACATTTGAATTTGTAAATATTAGTAAATATCAAGTATAATAATGACACACTGATGATGAAAAACTAGGCCATGATAAGGTATGCTTTATATGAATGATCCACATGAAACACCATTCAGTATCTGCAGATATCAGCAAGTGCACAAAAAAATAAAACAAAAAAAAATTATGTGAATAGCAATAAATGCACTGCAAAAATCAAAATATTATAGTTTATTTTTCCTATTTCTAGTCAAAATATCTCATCACACTTAAAATAAGACATATTAGTGATATTAGTTTAGACAACAGATTTGGAAAATATTACCAAGATCATTTTTGCTTGTTCCATTGGCAGTTTGTTTTTGGGTTGTTGTTTTTTTCTAAATTCAATATTTTTTGGCTTTATTCAAGCCAAAAAAATCTGCCAATGGAACAAATGAAAATGATCTTGGTAAGATTTCTTGAAATAAGATTTTCCAGATCTATTGTCTAAAAATATGTTCTAATATCTCACAAGCTATTCTTTAGGTGATTATGTCTAATTTTAAGTGTGATAAGATATTTTGACTAGAAATGAGAAAAATACACTTGGTAAGATTGTGAGTTTTGCAGTGTGACATCAGTGACTAGTTGAAGCAATTATCCAGGATAAAATTCTGACATTTTGTTTGTGTACTGAATAATTTAAAAAGGTTTTAATATGATTTTAAATAAAGAAATGACTGGATTCATATTTACAAATTATATAAAGTTGACCAGACAAAACATGAAATATTTTATGGTCATACTCTCTACAATGAAATGCAAGTATTTTTCCTTAATTTGCATGTTTCCCACTATTCAAACTATTTCTTATTGTGTTGTGCATGACATTAATAAACATGCATACTCTCATTTGATGTGTTATAAATGAAAAAAAAAGTCTAAACGTACAAGGTAATGAGACCACAATAAGATCATAATTTCCACAAAACTGTCCAAAAATGACAAATGTGCTCAGTGTTATGTATTATGCATTATATTTCCTTTTATTTGTAGGTGTCAGGATGTGACAGCTGATCAGGATGCACTAATTGTTGAATTCCAATGTGTAGAATAACAGTTTGATCCATAACCAATCCATATTATTTTCTATTTATTTTCTTTATTTGTTGTTATTTTGTGCCAAAAAGAGAACAATGTTTAAAATAATTGTACTGTTTTAAAGTCTTTAAAGTCATCATCATAATATATGTGAATATCAGTAAATTAAATCATATAAACTCAAGTAAAAGCTATGAATATAACACAGGTTAACCCCCAGGTACAGATACTGTTCAACTGATACGTCTGCACATCTGTACAGTTTAATTTTACTGATTTAGTGTCTGCGCAGCATAGTTTCATTCATGTCAAAATTTGCATTTGATTATTAATTTCCACTTATTACACTGTTAAGAATTTTTGATGTAGTTATTTTTGTTTTACTGCAGGAGAACGAGCAAATGACAACACATATAAGTAGTGAAATGGAATGTTTCACCCATTCACACACCAGTGGAGTGGTTTCTGGAGGCAACATGGGGTTCAGTGTTTTTGCCCAAGGGTACATTGACATGTGGAAAGAGCTGGGTATTGAACCACTAACCTTCAGGTTTGTAGACGGCCTAAATATCTGGGGAATGCATATATATATATATATATATGTGTGTGTGTGTGTGTGTGTGTGTGTGTGATATTTACACCAAAAAACAGAAAAATTTAAAAAAGGTCTCATACCTGAACAGTCATTACACAGATTTTTGTTCTGATAATGCAAAACTTGATTAAAAGGTGTCTGAGGAAGAGATAAAATTACAAAAAGGGGTACAAGCTAGAGAAATAACTGAGGAAAAATACAGAGATGTCAGACAGTTTTCATCTCACTGACCTTTTAACAGGTCCTCATTTAGTCTGAGGCTTAAATTAACCTTCATTAACAGAGAATAGGTGAATGTGTGTACAGGCTAATTTGTGAGAGTCTAGAGCTGACACTGAACAAAAGACTAGTGCTCCTTGAACTGGTATTCCTCACATGTTTGTATATGTTCTTGTGTGTATGTGTATGTGTGTATGCATGTGCTAAAATGAGTGTGTGTTGTGCATCCGTCTGTGCTGAAGGAGAGAGAGTGAAGCCTATTGATTATTTTAATCCTCCTATTTGTGAGTCTGTGATCCTCCCGGCTCAGCCTTCCACCGGGGATTGCTAATGGGGCTGAACGCTTCCCTCCTCAGCCCTCTCTCCCTGTCCAATTAACTTAACGCTGGAATCTGCGAGGAGGGAGCGCTGGGGAGTCGGAGGGGGGGAAACACTGCCTGAACGCCCCACCCCAGCCCCCAAAGTCTGAAATCTCCCAAACCTCTCATCTGCTCTGAACCTCCTTTTCTAGAATAGCATTACCCCTCACCTTTAATTAACGATCTGTCTCCTTGTTTTTATTCAAGAAAGGTGAGAACTCCCTCCCAGCCAACGTTTCATTTTCACAGTGGGGTGTTGCCGAGGAGAGAAGCAGTAGCAGGTGTCAACATATGTCTCACAAAGGATAAGATACCTTCAAATACCCTGCAGTAGCCTTAGCCTGATGTCAAGCATGTTAATAATGTGCTGTTATTGGACAAAACAAACCTTTAATGATGGATTCTTTGAGAGTTTCATTATTTTATAAAAGTCATCTGTGAATCTGAAAGCTGTATGCATATTCAATTAAAACATTTATTGTAAATTATCTTTAACCTGTATTACACTGGGAAAAAAAGCCCAACAGAACATTATTTGACACTTTAGTTCATGAAATGTATTGTCTTCCTCAGAATAAACTCACATGTCACATAAAATAAAAAAAATAAAAAAAAATTGGACAGTATATTTACCACTTTATAAAACAACTTTAGAGACAGAAGGTGCTCAAAATTTCAACAGCTTTGTTCCATTTCTTCTGCAAGAATGGGACCAAATAACTCAAACGTTGAGTCTGCTTTCTATTTAATTTGGATTTTCCAGTCTGCATCAACTTTTTTCTCATTTGGGGTTGTAGATGGTTTGATGTCCAAAGAGTCACAGGGTATTTTTATGCTACAGAGCTCCAGAAAAGAGATAACAAGATACAGCTACAGGATGGCATTATCTGTAAAACCTAACTCAAATTAATTAAAACAAGATGTCAAATAATATATATATATTTTTTTTAGCATTCATAAATTATAACCTGTGTTTCACAACCACAACAGATCTTTGTCTCATTACTGCAGGAAAAATAGACCTAACGTGGAAAGAGAAAGAAACACTGTTTAGATGTGATAAGGTGGGCCGTTATGCTCACATACTTGCATTGCACTTGGTCTTATTTTGTTTTAACCCTTGTAAAAAACACAAAGATAGCCAGGAAATCCGTCTGGGTAAAAGATTCAAGGGGACTATCTTCACTGTTGTTCAACATACAATTATATTTGCTATCAGTTTGACTAATCTTATGAATATACAATGTACTGTGTATCTTCTGTACAACTGGGAAATGTATTTGTTGCTCTGTTGTTGTTGGGTTTTTTTTGTGTTTATGGATCAGATTGCAGAAAACATCTGACATCACAAGTTTCTTATAATGAACAGATACAGAACAAAGAGTACAAACAATATAAAAGCAGCAGTTTTAGTTTGATTTGACAACAGCAAAATAATCCTGGATGTTCTTTTTATTGTGTTTCATGGTCTTCAAGGGCAGAGAAAAATCTAAGCGGTTTCATACATAACAAATACACACAACTCAGCTGGCAAAGTACAGTGACAACAATGAATCCTGCTCATGAACACAAAGGTAACAGAGCCAGAAAACACACACAGTAAGATGCAGCATGGCACAAAATGTTCATGTTGAATCACGTCAGAGGAATGTCTGTGTACAATATACTGTACAGCACTGAGGTGTTATTTCAATCACAGCACGGACATGACAAGTCGGTTTAAATAGTTCACACCCAAATCATCAGGGTAAAGTCATGCTTTCAAACTTATTTCACTTTTCAGGACAATGAAGCCTCTGCTAAACATTTTAACGAGTTTATAATTGGGCGGATATGAAGCTTTCACACTAAAAACTACAATAGATGTGTTTCACATTGAACCTGTATGGCAGTTTTTAAATATAGTAACTGGTTACATAGACATAGTCACAATTTCCCTGGATGCAAATTTTGACTAACAAAGACATGCTTCCCCAGGTGTTTGAACCTATTCGTCTTCTTTTTTTTTATTTACACCTGTGAATTACACCCAGTTACATACAAAGATTCACAGTTAGAGTCCTCGTTTAGCATATTCACACTTTGCAATAGTTGCATGTCTGCATTTGGGTACGTTTTCATAAGAAATCTCAGTTAAATGGCTGTTCTCATCAAAATAAAACAGGCTGTTCACGTACTATAGCTCAAAAAGGGAGACTTCCTCATGCATGCAAAATAAAAACGTAACAGGTCATGTAAGGCACAGAAAACCTGCTGTATATGTGTGAGACATGGCATTTAAAACAGGGTGTCGAAAACATCTCCAAATGGGTACATTCACAGTACAAGTGAAGTCATACACATCATTCAGATCTCTATGGATGTCTGGTTTGAGAATAACTGAGAAAAGCCTGAGCTCATTAGCAGGACATGATGAGGCTCTGCCATAAGCTCTGGCTCAGGGACAATCTCAAAGCTAAACCTCAGTATTGATATACTGTGTGTGTTAAGGGACTGTTACCGACAACTTGATACCCCTTCTTTTAACAGGAATCAAAGACTATGAGGGTCAAACTAACAGCAGCGCGACGTGTCTCATTGAGCGTACAGTACATGCACCTCAGCTTGAACCGAAAGGTGAACACGCACATGCTTGTACACAGACATAACGGCACATCGGATTATCTTACGTTGTCTCTATTATCAGCTGCAATCAATATATTCATGACTTTTTCTCATTTGGTGTCTACAGCTGTATTGAAAATCCATCTCACAGTGAAGACGAGAGGCTGCAGCCCAACACACACACACACTTCGATCTACAGTCTACGTTCGCACATCATTTCAGTCGATATCAGACTTGTGGCTGAAATGGTCATCTTGTCTTGTGTAGCAACTGATAGGAGGTGTTCAAATTGTGTGTGTGCAAGTGAATGTGTTCATGTGAAACAGATAAGATCATGTTTTACCCATGCTTACACAAACTGTACATGGAACACAATAATGATGTGTATCAGATGTAAATGCTTGCTTGTATATACATTTATATATTTATTTTTACACAAACTCTTCTTTAAACTCTATTTGTTAACTGTGATCATGTTATTACATGGTCGGTGTGCTGAACTGTGTTGAAGTGACAAATTACATAATGGCTGCACGAGTGTTAGATGCAAAGGAGTGGACACTTTTTGTTCGATTACAGAGTATAAGTATGTGAGTATACTGTGATCAGTCAGGGTAGATGAGGAAGCCAGAGAAGGTGCTGTATTTGTTGGTATTTCCGCCGTGAACTTTGCCCCCGTCAAGCTGTACACACACTTCATCCCCCACGTCCAGGTGCAGGATGACACTGTTAGAGGCGTAGTCGTAGTTTTGATCCGCGTCTTGAGCGATTGCACTGGCCCTCACCTGGATAAAGACAAAAAAGAAGCTGAAAGGCTGCAAAGATAAATGAATAGATACATAGAAAGTGTTTCAGCTTGCAAGTTCTTGAAGAGTAATTTTGCACCGAATAAGAGCAAGTAATTGACTTATGCCCCTGACCGCATAAGAATCAAGTTGTACGTTGTTTCAGAAATGGCAACAACATTTAGCTCAAACCAAATGACAGCCATCAGAGAAGACAGAAAAATCCCAAGAAGCACTACTTCACTTTTTTTTTTTTTTTTTGGAGCAAGATAAGGTGAAAAATACTGACTGCTTTTGCTCTAGAAAAGAAATTATGACAAATCGCATGATGGACAACATGGGCGGATGACACGAATGGATGGATCGTATAAGGCCCCACATGTAAGTGATAAATTGAACAAGTGTGGTGGAAAAATATTGAATGTTTTTCCAGTTACGGCCTGAAAACAAAATGATGACAGATGGATGAATGGAAGGGTGGACATGCTGATCACATTTACACAGGATGTCACTGTATATTAAATGTATATAATCTGTCGAACACAGCACATAAATTGTACACATAAATAAATAAAGTCAGTGAGATGAGGTTGGTCCCATAAGGCGTTCCTCCTGTTCATAGTAGGGATTGCAGTGACTCAATATTGACATGCAGACATGTTCTTTTTAAATATATAACGGTGCAGAGTTGATGATGCATAGCTGAATGACAGCAACTTTGTTTCATGACTAATGACAAAAGGCACAAAATAGCTACCTGGTGCCAAAGAGCAGTAATGGTCTCCTCAGGTTATTTCTATAGCTCTGTAACTCGTCCCCCTCTTAAAATAATTGCCTCAGTCATTTTGGCACGTTTGAAAATTTGCCGTAGTCATTTAATTGTCTCATGTTCCATGTTTGACTGACCTTGTTGTTTGTATGTCCATAGGTATCTATTGTTATAACTGTTTTGATTAAAATTATTAATAAATATCATATATTCAATAAATGGCTCAGTTTTTTTGCATTTCCTGAAAAATGACTTTGGTGATTATTTTAAGAAGGCGTCTGTATTCTTTACTAGCATTATGTCAATGAGTATTTACTGGTACTTAAATAAAATAATGCATGACTAAGCAGCATTAGCTGATGTTTGCATTAATTTATATTGAACAAGTGGTGCCTGGCACAACAAAACCCGCCCCTTGCACATATTTTGCTCATTATAAGTAAATAGGAAGGTTCCAATTATTGTTACTATTATAATTATCACTATGGTTGTTATTGTTAGAATTACTGATTTTTTCTTGCGAGGGTCTTTGCCATCTCCTTCTTCCTTTTTCTCCCCCCTTCATTATCTCCTTCTCTTCTCCCCATCTTCTCCTTCCCCCTGTTCCTCCATGTCAGGTCCGGCATTGAAATGGGGTTTAACAAAACTCAAAATAAAGGCAGTAGAATATCAAGAGGAGCCTCATATACTTTATGAAGTTTCCCTTGGCAAAGCAAATTTGTTCAGCACCAAAAGGAGCTAGACTATTGTTCTGCTGTGACGATGCTGGAAAAGACAAGTTTAAAAAATAAAATAAAGAAATACATAAATGGGAAGATTTTAAAAATTCATTTAAAAAATTCGAACTTTGACCTACTGTTCCCAAAACGTAATGAGATCCATTCTGGGTCATTGTCAATTGATGAAGTCAAATTTGGGATGAATTCAACCAATAGTTTTGCTGCTACAGATATTTGAAATATCGCTCATTATAAGTAAATGGGGGAAAAAAGATTTTAACTAGAAAAGCACTCGGAGAGCGCAGACCTGTGCCAAGATAGTGTTTGTGTGTGTGTGTGTTTTTTTAAGGTAGTGTTTGTACTTTCCTCCACTAGATGGTGCTGAATGACCTCATAATCAACTCTGGCCCACCATGTCCTATCGCATTGATAAAGAATCCATTAAAAAAATTCCTGGATCCAGACAGTGATCTGGATCACCTCCAAAATGTAATCATCTCTTCCTTGACCCAGAGCGGACATATCCTGAAAATTTCATCAAAATTCGTCCATAACTTTTTGAGTTATCTTGCTAACAGACAGACAAACCAACGCCGATCAAAACATAACCTCCTTGGCGGAGGTAATGTTACATAATTATCAGGCCCTACTACACCATCACAGACGTTTAGTGACAGTATAATCATTACAGTTCTTTTAACAGTTACAACACTTTTATTGAAGCAGCAACAGGAAACACATGCACTTCTTTGAAAAATGAAAGAGGAGAAGGTGTAGAAAATGTCGAATTAATAATTTGAGTGTTTTGCGATGTTTGTCTGGATTGCCCATGCCTCCTATGAGCTCCCGAAACCTGTGGATGAAAGTCTGCAGCAAATATTGGTGGCAGCAGGTTGTTCTCCAGGAGTTTTCTGATGTTGACTGGAAGACACTTCCTTCACCAAGCTCTCAATGTGCGTCACATTAACGCATGCACTGAAAGAACGCACCTTGACAACTTTCCGTTTGACTGTGTACATGATACCTCATTCAGTTTGGGTAAAGGAATATTCCACGCCTGTCATTCCGATTAAATATTCTTTTGGATTGGCACTTTTCATTCAGAATGAGGTGTTTATATGGGCTATTTTCTTTCCAAATGAGCCCCCAAACAGACTGTTTGGCTCCATGTAAACCTGGCTAATGATTTTACTTGTGTTCTGCACTGGAAACCTGATTTACAAGACTACTACTTCCTGTCACTCATATTTCTAAATAATTTGTTGTAGTTTCTGGACTTTAAAGACCAGCAGGGCCGTTGACAGCTTTGGCTGGGCCCGGGACACAATAATCTGAGTGGGCCCACACATTTTGAAATTAAACAGAATAATTAATCGTATCTTCATGAAGGACCAGTTCTGCCCCCCCTTTGGGTCTATAATCTGACAAACTCATCCTCTCTTCTGACAACTTGAAGACATTTTTTCCTCTTTTGTGCTTCAGTTTTATTATTTGGTAAAGTGTTGATGTTTTGTTCTTATTTTAACTTGTTTTATTTATTTGATTAAAGATTTTTTTCATGCTTTTATTAAATTTTATTGTGTTTCGAGTGTTCTGTACAGCACTTTGGTCCACTGTGGTTGTTTTAAGGGTTGTTTTAATTCACACCTATGGGCAATTAACCTATCAGTGCATGTGTTTGGATGGTGGGAGGAGCCAGAGTACCTGAACAGAACCCACGGAGACATGGGGAGAACATGCAAACTCTACACAGAAAGGTCCCACCCCCATCAGCTGGTGTTGGAATCGAACCCAGGACCTTCTTGCTGCGAGGCACAAGTGCTATCCAATGCACCACTGTGTCATATTTGCAACATAGTATAGCAAACTATTACAAGAACGAACAAACAAAAAAAAAAAAATAGTCTCAGTTTTGAGTATTTGGGGTCACCAGAAATTTGTGATGTTAAAATGGGGTCAGGAGCCAAAAAAAAAAAGGTTGGAACCACTTGTTTAGAGATTTCAAAAGAAACACATGTATTTGTTTAATACAATATATCTATCCGCTATTACACCACATTCAGAAAACAAAAAGCATCCTCATACCTGTGTAGAACAAATCAGTTTCCGGTACAGAACAAGTTAGCGATCGTCAAATTAACGGCTCCTACCACACAGCTGAGATCTCAACACAACTTCATGTATGATTTTCTCCTTGTTGAGGTTTTAATATAACAGCCCCTCAAGCAGAAAAACACGACGCACATACAAAACGGAGCTTTAGAAATGAGTTTTTTCCTTCATAATTTCCACTCTCCAGGACTCAACCTCTAAAATAACCATCAACAGCGGCTGTATCTGTGTATCGGTGTCAGGGTGTGTGTCTGTACTCTCATGTGTATCTGTCTGTGTGCAGTCATTGTAGTCATTACCTAGTTTCCATTCCTAGCCTGAAGCAAAGTAGAAAATGGCAGTCTTTCATTCTGACAAGTTGTCATTCAGGTGGTGTCTTTTTTTTAGGCAGTTTCCTTCAAAGGCTGTCCGACTTTGTTTTCACAATACCTTAGAGCTTTCCGTCTGTTTCGTTGGCTGACAGCGAATAGAGTTTACACGTCAACAGGAAGTTACACGGTTAGGCGCATGTTAATGAATAAACATGACGCACCTCTGAAGGACTATCAAAATTACAATTGAGCAAAAGGAGTGCTGCGCTCGTATGTTGCGCTCCCTTCATGATTTTACATGAGGGGTGAGCGTAATTCAGGATGATATGTAACCTTAAACCGGTTGCGGGGCGGTTTTTGACACCATTTTCAGCAAATAAGTTCTGTCAGGCTTTCAAGCATCTTCTGTTAACCTCTTATAATTTTAGCTTGCACATTTTATTAAATGTCTCATTTCATTATTCAGTGTCTCATTCCGTAGCATGCTCAAAAATTCAGAAGGTCTCCTCAGGCTTATTTTCCGCCCCAATCCTATTTCACAGAGATGCTGCGTTAAAACCGAGTGCGCTTCCTGGCTCAGAAATACCTTCTTTTTATTTACAGTATCCTAAATGAAGAATGCATTTCATATATTTACCTGTGGTTGCCTCAGCACTCGGAATTCATTATCTGTGAATTTGGGCAACAGAGAGCATTTTCCACTCCAAATAAACTCCATGGTGGTGGGGGGGGGGGCTGATGGAAGACATCCACAGAGCCTCAGGGCCAAGTGACAGGTCCAGTGTATGACGTTTATTTGGATGCTCCTCATCACTGGAGTTTGACCTCCACTTTGGAAGGCCATTTTAATCTGCTGTCCTAATATTTGGTTAGAAAGATCATGACTGTGTCAAATGTTGTACTCCAGACGTCCTTGAACTGTTGTGGCGTTATTGCTCGGAGTTAGCTGTCAACGTAGATTGATGCTCTGAAGTGGAGCCATATGCATCACACAAATCATTTAGCAGCGCCAAAGTAAAAGTGTTTTTTTTTTTCTTTTTCTTTCCAGAGTATACCTTTATGTGAGTGATGTTTGGACAAGGATAAAATACAGAAAAACAGGCTTAAGAGTAAAATGTTATTGTTCCATATAAAAACTAAAAATAACCTGCATTATCAGCAGTACTTTTGACATTTTGACGCAATATTCAAAACATTTGTGTACGTCTGCATATGCATAGTTTGGCTTTACAGATTTTATAACCTATTTCTTGTGTATATAATCACAGAAAAAATTATTAGATCATCCCAAGTCATCAAAAACACTGGTTATGCAATTAAGTCCTACCTCCTGTGTGTATCATGTGACTAAAACAGACAGAAAAGAAAACACGGAATGTCTAAAAGCACTGTTTTTGTCAGTACAATGCCATAGATATTGATGGAAGAACTGAAATGATTTGGGTTTTTATCAAGAAAACATGTTAAATGGATAGATATCAGCTCTGAAATTAAACTATTATGATCTATTTTTGTTGTTATTATTGTATTTGTCCAAATAAATGCACCTTTAGTTGTACCAGGCATTAACATGAGCGAGAAATTGAAGAAAAACAGTGGTTGAATATTTTTTTCTGTCTTGTTTTATTACTGTGTGCCTTCATTTTTTTTTCACCATCGTGAACAGTTCTCCAATGTCACTGTATCATGTATTTAGTATGTCTGTAATGACAATAATAAGAATAAGATACTTTACTGTCATTGTATTTTTCATACAATGAAATCTGAGTGCACCTCCATAAAAGATACTCTGAACAACATTCAAACATTCATGTAATTTCCTTTCCTTACATTTCCTTTCCTTACCTTTCCTTTCCTTTCCTTACCTTACCTTTCCTTTTCTTACCTTACCTTTCCTTACATTTCCTTTCCTTACCTTTCCTTACATTTCCTTTCCTTACATTTCCTTTCTTTACATTTACTTTCCTTACCTTTCCTTTACTTACCTTACCTTTCCTTACATTTCCTTTTCTTACATTTCCTTTCCTTACCTAACCTTTCCTTACATTTCCTTTCCTTACCTTTCCTTTACTTACCTTACCTTTCCTTACATTTCCTTTCCTTACCTTTCCTTACTTACATTTCCTTTCCTCACCTTTCCTTACCTTTCCTTACATTTCCTTTCCTTACCTTACATTTCCTTACCTAACCTTTCCTTTCCTTACATTTCCTTACCTTACCTTTCCTTACATTTCCTTTCCTTTCCTTTCCTTACCTAACCTTACCTCTCCTTACCTAACCTTTCCATATATTTCCTTTCCTTACATTTCCTTTCCTTACATTTCCTTTCCTTACCTTTCCTTTACTTGCCTTTCCTTACCTTACATTTCCTTTCCTTACCTTTCCTTACATTTCCTTTCCTTACATTTCCTTACCTTTCCTTTCCTTACCTTTCCTTTCCTTACATTTCCTTACCTAACCTTTCCTTTCCTTACCTAACCTCTCCTTACCTAACCTTTCCTTTCCTTTCCTTACCTTACATTTCCTTTCCTTACCTTACCTTTCCCTTCTGTTCCTTACCTTACCTTATCATCCTGATTTCTGACAGTTTTGACGTTTCTGCATTAAAGTAATTCATCAAAGTCTGGAAAAAAGATCATATTTGGTTTAAATATCATCAAATATATCATGAGTGTTTCATCGCTGCTCAGGTTTGACTGGTATCTACCTGAATAAATGTTTAAAACAAGTGTATGTAGAAGTGGAAACCAAACACACTTCATAGTATAAAAGAGTTTGGCTAATGTTTTATTCAGTATCTGTTTAGTCATTCACACTCAACCTGTTTTTATTGATATATTGAATTAAAATCATCTGTAAATTCCACATTGTTCTTTTATAACAAAACCCTAAATATATCTGTGATAGTTTTACAAATGATTTAACTGTATTTTCTACTTCTTAGCTCAAAAAGTCAAATCCTGTTCGTTTCAGACTGCGAGTTTTAGATGCACGTGTATCTAATAATGTCGGTATAAAACACTTCTGTTCTTAAATGCTGAGATTATACATAGTTTTCCACAAATGTACGATTGCAGCTTTGTTTTGTAGCGACTGACGTGCATGTCGGAGTCACATTTGGTTTTGATCTTGCGATTTCTATCCTCTATCAAGAGCTTTTATTTCACCCCGTGTTTTATGCCATGTTTCAATTTGGATATCTAATTTTTAACTCTTAATTCATTTTGTAAAATCACCTTGTTTTAGCGTTTTGCGAGCATTGTCTAACATGGCATGAAAGCAATCAGGTAAAAACACATTGCTCGTGCCCTGGGCATTGCTGTTCACAAACCTCATCTCAAGCTAGAGATAGGGTATAACACCTTTGGATCCATGGAAAAGCACCTCGCACTGAAGTGAGAAATTGGCTACGAGTCATTATGCACAAACACCAAATGCCTTGGCATTTTCTGTCCCTGCCAAACAATCATCTTCCTCTCTGTCTATTTGCAATTAATGATTGAATTTCAGCCCCCCAAAAATCCCATTTCTGCTTTGTGTATGTATCCCCAATACACACAGCTGCTACCAGTACACACGGCAGCATGCACGGCAAAGCTTATCTCCAGCCTTTAGATGGGGGCCTATGGAAACAGTCTTGATTATTTCCCTCCTTCTCCAAAGCACCGCTGTGTGCTTTGGGATTAGAGGCTTTCTGTGGCGGCTGCACATGCACACTCACTGGCTGCAGGCGAGAGAGATAGAGGGAAAAGGAAAGAGGGGGAGAGAGAGAGAGAGAGAGAGAGAGAGAGAGAGGGAGAGTTCTTCTGCTCAATAACCCCTTCCTCACTCAGTACTCATTTCACCCATCCCTCTCCCCTACCTCCCCTCTCCATGCCCGACACACTAGCCAGTCCTAGGAGTATTACATCACCCTGATGTAATGTCTAACCAATCACAACACAGCGGCACTAAACCTTCCAAGATTATGGAAGTCAGTAGCTCAGACTGGGTAATGAGAGAGAGAGTGAGACAGAGAGACTAGCGGCATCACTCACATATTTTCAAGAATAGCCTCTGGATCAATTTTGCCGCTCTTATTCCTGAAGATCATAAATAAAAAAGCACTTCCAAGGTGCCTTCTAGTTTTACACGTAAGACCTGAGAGTTGGAGCAACTCCGTTATGCATAATATATAATTCAACGCCATATCAGGATTTGTTTAAATGTACACAGCACTTTTAATTGGTGTATTTGTACGTATTATAAGCTTTCTGAGTGTATGTTCACACTGTTCCTAGCCCCCTGTCCAACCTGAATGGACGTGTCAAATACAGCATCACTGAGGGTGAAGCTGGGTTTTTGGTCACATGTCACTATCTACGCCCTCACTTCGGACAGCCTCACGTTGGCCAGCACAGATCTGATGTGCACCTCATCCAGATTGTAACTCCGTGGCAGGGCAATGCAAAGACCCCCCCCCTCTGATCATGTGACGCCAGGTCGATACATTTGCAAATGTTATGTGGTTTCGTCGAATATAGTTTGTTTTTGTTCATTACTGAAAGAAGTCTGTTACTTTTTGCTCATTAAAAACCTGTGCTTATGCAGATGAATAAACATAATTTCACAAAATCATACCTTCATTTGATCAGTATAATCAACAATTATTATCTCTGCCAAGGAGGTTATGTTTTTGCCAGGGTTTGTTTGTTTGTTTGTTAGCAACATAACTCAAAAAGTTATGGACA
>JAQQZY010000016.1:29772529-29785659 GCA_030068375.1 Ostorhinchus rueppellii | reverse complement strand
TATGGGCAATTTAGATTAGCCCATTAACCTATCAGTGCATGTCTTTGGATTGTGGGAGGAAACCGGAGTACCCGGAGTGAACCCACGCAGACACGGGGAGAACATGCAAACCCCACACACATCGAACCCAGGACCTTCTTACTGTGAGGCTCGAGTGCGACACCCCGTCGTAGCAACCCATGTAAATAATTGGTGCAAAATGCAGTTTTTCGTCTTTTCATGGTTATCAGATATGACCCATTTGGACATTCAGAGGCTCCGTAGTTACTGTGGAAACACCATCATCTTCTACAACATTGATTCACCAGTAAAATCCATGGAGTTGGATCAATAACAGCGGATGGACACATTTAGCAGAAAAAGGCACTTTTCTCTGTTCTGATACAATTAACTTTGAATTTACTCTGAGTTTTTGTAAAACATCTGATTAATCTGTGAATTAAATGTAGGAAAATACATGATTTACACCAAAAAAAAAGAGGAAAATCAGAGGATAAAATTCTATTAAAAAAAAAAAAAGGTAATAAATCAGTTAAGAAAGGTAGAAATAGAAACAAAATAATTTGTGAACTGCTACAAAAGTACTGTAGCACTGGGTCTTTATGGGTTAAGCATTCATTCCTTCAATGTTGAATAATTAGCAATATCCTCATTTCAAATTAATCAAATGAAACAATAATCCGTGTATCATTTGTTCATTAATTTTTCAATTTAAAAACAAACAAAAAAACATTTGTTTTTTGTTTTTTCATTTTCAAAACTAGAATGAAAAACAGAAAACAATTCATTTTTCGATTTCCCAATTTTGTGCTCAAATGAAAAATGGAAAAAAAACCAAAAGAATAACAGCTGTTTCATCATCTTTGTTATTTTCAATATAGTTAAGTTGTCTGACCCGGAAGTAGTCTGTGGCCTTAAGGTCCCTGTCCTATTACGTTCCACAATTCGAAAGTTAGTACAATTTTAAAGAGTATGATTTTAATGTTAATTTGTGGTAAAAAACAAAAAAAACAAAAATAAAAATAAAAAATAAAAAGTCTATTTATTATAATAAAGTATTGTGTATAAAGTCCATACAATATCTGTATGACATTCATGTTATGAACATATTTACATTTATGCATTTGGCAGACGCTTTTATCCAAAGCGATTTACAGTTATTACAGGGTATTGGTTACAACCTGGAGCAGTGTAGGGTTAGGTGCCTTGCTTAAGGGCACTTCAGCCATTGCCTACTGGGGTTAGGGTGGGATTTGAACCTGCAACTCTCCGATCTTAAGTCCAACGCTCTAACCGCTAGGCCACAGCTGCTATACACTGTAACACTTCATTGTTAAATACACCTTAATTATGTGTCATGTATCAATTCAATTCGACTTCAGTTCGACCTCTGACATTCAATTCGACTTCCTGCTTTATGAATTTGTGTAGCAACTCCATGTCCTGTTTCCAATCTCTTTTCATATTCAAACTCTAGAGCTGAATTGGAATTTAGGGGTCATTTTCAATTTAACTCTGAGTTTTGTAGAACCGTGCTGGTAAGTTTACAGACTAACAGCGCCACAAAACTATAGTATGAAGCACTGTTTAGCAGCACGACATAGGTTTGTGCGTACGTGCATGTATGTGCTTCTGCAGCTGTGTGGAGACGGTAGCGCACATTAATGATGGAGCGACTACTTCAAAGCAAACAGACTGAGCAATGCTATTTACCTGTATCAATATGTGGACATTCCCTGTTGAGTTTAACTTAAAGTACCTGCCCACGGCCCATGCATTTCTCACTTCTGTCGGCTGTATGGTATATCATGGGCAGAAAGAGAGATGGATATATATAAACACATTTTTAGCCTTGTCTCTGGGGCAGGTACATAAAAGAAAACAGAACTTATGTGAGGCCACTCCAGGTGCCTCCTGCGTACCTTAGAGACTTCCCAGGCTCGAGAACAGATCTGTACAATGTGCAGAGCCTATAAGTCTTATTACGCCTTAGAGTGGCACACATTGCGAATCATTTGTTAGCATGAAAATATGTATGTAAAGGGGGTAAATATGGATTTATGTGGAGGAGCAGCCGCATCATCAAAGCATCACACCCTGACGCCAGCAGTGGAGTTCAATAAACTGGCGAGATGAAAGCTAATGAAAGGCAAACATGAGAAGGATGTTGGACAGGGGGGGGGGGGGGGGGGTATGGACGGGGAGAGGGAAGGCGAGAGTGGGTGGGTGAGAGAGGGAGCGGGGCAAGAAAAGAATACAGAAGATGTGAGATGTTGTCTGGTGTGGTCCAATCAAGTAGCAGGATATAACAGTAGTCAATGGAGGGAGATGAAAGGGATCTCAGTGTGGAGGCTGTGTGGTCTCAGGGAGTACTCCTTCCATGTGGAAGCCTTTGTGTGTTCGGGTGCTTGTGAGCATCAGCGTGCAAGCGGTTGCCAATGTGTTGCGCATTCATGCCAAGCGAACCCATGCATTTCTATACTGCGGCGGTAAATAGGTATCCAGCAGCACATGCCCGCTGCCCTGGCTGTTCCACATTATAGATGCTTCCTGCAGAGTCCCAGGGGTGCAGTAGACTATGTTCCAATCAAGCTGCCTTAGATCATACCTATCTACTGTACCGCAGCGGCTGCATGGTATGATAGTGTTTGCAAATCAGCCAGACGTGAGGGAACATAGTAAAAAGAACAGACTCATATAAACAATTTGATTAGCATATTGCCATTACATCTCTGTCTTTATTGAAGGTAGCATGCTGTGTAATTGCTCACCTTCTTTAGAGACTTTCATCCTGTGTATCAGAGACGGCACAGCATGAGTCATGTGCTTGTGTTGATAAGAGTAGACCCATGGGATGTAAAGTTGTAGCGTTTTTTTGCGATAAAATTATGCATATACTGAGTTTTAGGCATAACTACGTTAATGGCAAACAAGAAAACTGGCTCTGGCCCATGAGCTTTGGATTGTTTGCACCACTGATGAGACAAATCCACAAGACTCCACTCTATGTTGGAAAAAAACCTGCCCTCTTATATGCATACGCACTAAAAAATTATCATAAACTATCAATGCTAGTTTTTCTGGCTGCATTTAGTTTCTGCTCAGAGTATCTTAAAACTCTGTTAATGTGAATCACTTTTGGCAGCTTCTCAAGCTTGCATTTCTCACACACAAATGATGTAACTCTGCTACGCCTACACCTTTCGTAAACTGCTGATTGCGTAAAACGTGTTCAGGGCTTAAGGGAGTAAGGTTAAGACAACACCTGTAGTGAAACAATGGTGGTTTTTGTCAGAATAAAAAAGAATTTATTGCAGTAATTTTTTGTGATTCTCATTTTCACATTAGGTGTACTCCTGCTGCTCTGCTTACACTTGGGAGAGCTACACGACAGTTTTACACTGCATTGCTGACCTGTGGGGGACTGGAGTTGGATACTTGGGCTGGAGCCAGGCTGGAGTTGCACACAGTGAGTATGTTTGTATGCTCACTTAGATTCAATGAATGCTGCATCACATAAACAGTGTTTTCTATTTGGATACTCTGAATTAGGCTTTTTCTAAATGGATACACGTGAGCAGAGATGTATAGTAATGAAGTGGAACCACTTAAGTACTATACTTAAGTACTAAAATGCAGTATCTGTATTATTTTTACCTCTGCCAAGGAGGTTATGTTTTACTGTGTGTTTGTTACCATCCGACTTTGTTTGTTAGCAACATAACTCAAAAAGTTGTGGGTGGATTGTCGTGAAATTTTCAGGAACTGTTTACAGTTTTTTGGTATAGTACTTGTACTTCTACTCCACTCCTCTACTCCAGTACTTTATACAGCTCTGCACATGAGAGATAATCAGTGTTGTGCAAGTTATGTCCAAATTGTAATCCATTACAGATTACTTGTTACTGTTATTTATAAGTAATTCCTTACTTTACAATATTACTGTCACAGAATTGTAAGGCATTACATGACTCCTGTTTTACTTTTGAGTTACTTAAAGGCTCTGGATGTAACCCCCCCCCTTCCTCCAATACGGTGCATAAAGTTGCACCCTGAAGAACATGCTAACAGATAGCTCAGTAGGTAACACTACGGTCTACGATGTTCGAATCCCAGTAGGAACACTTGCATTTTTTCAACATTTTTCACTTTCAAACAGGAGGCGTGGCACTAAGGATGTCGGTAGATAAATTTACAATTGATAAAGGATTGTAACTTGTCATAAGCCCCTTTTCCACAGCATTTCTCTTATGGGAATATTTCACCTTTATAGTATATTCCGGAACATCTGTGTGAATAAAATGGTGGAGGGTCAAAACACAGTAATGTCCAGTCAGAGAGCGGACTTGAATTGATTGCCCCGCCGACATTTATTTCAATGTAAAGTAGCTCCTTGTTTTGGATAAACTGTTATGGTCTAACTAAAGCAAAAAACACTTTAAAAGTTAAACTATGGGTTATTTAGTAACAGTAATCTTTCAAATTGTCTCCAAAATGTCCCATCAGAGAGATTTGAAATACTGTGTTTTGACCCTGGATCATAAGGTCCCGCCTTTATTGTAGCTCTGTAACGCCTCTGGAGGTAGTAACAGAGCCGTGATAAAGGTGGAGTCATGATTCAGGATCGCTAAAAGGAACACCTCTCATTCCGCAACCAAGGTGTGACAATTTGACAATGTATCGCGTGTGCAAGCACCACACCGTGCCGTGCACAGTAAACAAACATATCAGCACAACCAGAAACATGTCGAACTGGGGGGACTCCGAGATCTGCGAGGTGTTGTCACTTTGGGTGGAGGACTGTATCCATGCTTACATTTGTGGATCAGTGAAAGATGGTCCAACTCTGGAGAGGTTCTCACCACCGCTGTGTTCTGGTGCTTTCTAATGTTGCAAGTTATACATCACACTCTGCTTTACTGCATCACCGCCCCTTTGATTCCAGAATGCAGGTCCGCTGTGTAAAAATCCAGCCTGTCTCACCTCTGTTACTCCTTTGGCTGTGGAAATCGATCAATGGTGGAAAAAAAACACCTCACTTTTTTTCTGGGATCTCTGCGCGAAAGTAGCTACAGAAACGTTAGCTTACCTCATCAGTGCTGATCACCGGCGTCATGCTAATGCTAACTAGCTTCCGTAAAGCAGGGTTATGATTAGTAATGAGCATATGTGTGGCCAGCAGGCTGTCGTCTGCCGTCTTCACCCATTGGCTGAACACCAACAGGAAGTAGAACTTTCCTGCTGCATTTTTTATTCCTTTAGGTCTCACAGTATTGCTGTGTTTTCTTTTCTGTGTTTTGTTTTTATTTGAGCAATTAAATTATGGGTGAAAAGTGTGTTGGAATACAAGCCCTATTGAACATGTACCAAGTAAAATATGACAGAAAATTGAAAAATTAATAAGTAGTGCCTTACGCTAATGTATTCCAGCAAAAAGTAATGCATTACTTCCAGCACTGGGTCTTGTCTTGTTTTAATTTCTTTGTTTACATCTTCAAAATTAAAAAACAAAACACTGGATATAATGATATTATTCCCATTTTCTGAAGATTCTTTGACTACAGATATACACTGCATTCAGAATACATGTCTCAATTGTGTGTTTTTATTACAAGTTAAGATACACACCCACTGTTTAGAGTCAGCATCAGTGGAAACAAAGATCCTCTCTTGTACGATGGATGTTCCAAAGAAAAGTCCACATTCCTACTGTTCAACATTTTGACATTAGGAGTATACCAACAGGGTTTTGGAGATGAGCAGGAATTGAAAAGTTGACCTTTTCAAGAAGGTGTTTGAAGAAGTGAAAGTGGGAGGCTGTGTTCACTCAGTGGAACGTCTGCTCTGAAAAAACCCTTTGTTTAATCAGGGTATGCATGGCTGCGTGTAAACAGCCATGTTAGTGGAATATTCATTTTCATTAGCCATGGAAACGGCTTATTAGGATTTTTTTTGTCTTTTTTCTGAATTTGGAGTTGGATGTTTGTCCCTCCCTTTAATCATGATGGAACCTTACACATGCGCCATATCATAACCTTCAGCTGTGATAACTTCACAAAACAAACACTAAAAGCACATACATTTGCACTATGGAAGTAAATATTGTTTGATCAATCACATCCAACTTGGGCTTAGTCACTCGGCTAACGTTGAGGACAGTTAGCGAACATATCTAGCTCAACAATATCAGCTATTGTAATTTAATTTGCTAATGGTTTTGCGGTATAAGGAGGATAAACATTTAAAAAAATTAGGTTTCAGCTTTACTCTTTGAAACTAAATACTGCATTTTTAATTAAATTTGTCTCTAGTTTCTGCATTTCATCTGTTCAGTGACAGAAGGAGAACGGCCATTCATTTGGTTGACAAATCAGCAAATCATCATCCAGACATACAACTATATGTATGAATAAGAATATGAATATGGATATGAATATGCCGCTGAGCACCAGAACAACATCAAGCAGGCTTTAGCTACTTTACATTGCAGATAGTTGGCAAGACCGACTTGATTAGATTGGCATTCAGTGAATACATTTCACCAAGATGAGTGAGTGTTTGTTAGCCTGCCACAGTTGCTCACATAGTGCTGACAAGTGAGTGTTTTATTCTATAAGTAGGACCTCAGTACTCTGTCTATACTGTAGCTCTGTGTTCATATTACAAAGCAAAATGTGGTTAACTGTAAAGGAGAGCTTTCATTGTGTGTGCATAGCAATAACCTGCTTCAACTTATCATATACCAGCTAATCAGTGCTAATACTGTATGCTAATAGATGCAGTCGTGATGATGATAATATGGAACATGTTTTGAACCCTTTAATGCAGTGTTACCGGAAGAGATTTGTTGCATTAAGAGATTTGAAGTGTTGATGCTTGAGGCTGTGAGTACAGGTTGACCAACAAGGGCTTTTTCTAAAGCTGATGCAGTTTTTATAAATTTGGTCAGCTAATGGCCGATATCTACAGCCGATATTTAAGGCATTTAAAAAAAAAAAAAAAAGGACATTGGCTCTAAAATACAATTAAAACACTCTGATAATTAAGATTTTTATGCAGGAATATAAATGAAATTTGCAATACAGGGACACATAGTAGTCTTTGAGTATTTACTGAACTTCAAGTGCTGCCCACATAGGTGCCTGATCAAATACCTTAGAACATTTTTACTACTGATCAAATATCAGCTTTCCAAAAAAAAAAAAAAAAAAATTAAAGGTGGGGTCTGAGATGTTTTCCTGGAGCATTTTTTACGATATTGCCAAAAATCTCCTTCACACCCTGATTCCAAACAATTAATTAAATCCTCTGACACAAAAATGAAAAGTTTTAGTCACCTGTAGGACAGACAGGACGGAACCCCCCCCCCCCATCCAATCATTTTGAGCGCCCACTTGAAATGATTGAACAGTGATATGTCTATCAAAGTCGACTGCCGTTTGTCCCGCCCCCTCCCCCTTTCTTACCCGTGAATGAGCCATGAGAAAAAGTTAGCAAAGGTGAGCGTATGTTGCGCAGCGGCCGTGAACGTGAACCTCTGGAAACAAGCATTGCGCGTTCTGGTAGTCTGGAGGCGTGGCTACAGGGGAGGAGTCTGAAGAATGGGGTGGGGGCTTTTGAACTGTGTCTTTTTTAAATGTAGCCTGCTCGAGGTGTTTTTCTAACATCTCAGACCCCACCTTTAAGGCCGATATTGAAAAAAATCTATATATGGAATGGAATGTCTTTATTGTCATCGTCCAATAGAGAAGAACGGAACTGAAAGTGCAGTCCTCAAAGTGCATTTCACAATAAGTAATAATATAAAAACAGCACACACATCATCGAAAACCAACAGTATAAAAACGTTTCTAAAATCTGTTCAATCAAGATTAAGAATTAAAAATGATCTGCGTATTAAATTCAGTACACAAACATCGGATATCGGCCCTATATATATGGGTCTACCTCTAGCTGAGAGTAATTGCATTGGAGATGGTCCTTTATAGTGAAAATATAACCAGGTTGTTGGAGTATTAATGACAGATTGCTTGGCGTTACTCCACTTCCATTCCTTTGCTTTTGCTTCTCTGTGTTTTCCAATGAACTCGTATGTTGATGTAACTGGAACAACCGCTTGAAAATGTAATGGCCTTCTCAAGATGAAGTTCACATCCGGTTGACTTGGTCAGGCGAGTTAATGGCACCAAACAGACAATTAAGATCAAGTGAGTCACAGCACCACCGTTCCCTAATTGGGAAGATCATATCATCTCTGTGTATTAATGTATAACTAATTACCTGACTAAAGGTATTACTGCTACAAGTTTGCAGGTAAGCTCTGCTGTCAGGGTCACTGCTTCCTCGCAAGTCCTTCTCTCTACTCATTAGTACAATAATGAAGTTAGGCTGTCTGTTTTTTTCTTCTCCATCTCATGTCCTGCTTGTCTGCGGCAGTGTAATTTCTGTTGTTGTTCTGTGAAATATCTCAAATAGCTTGCCGTTTTGGCAGATGCTTGGACCGCTTCACTTAATTTCGGTGTTTTATGGTAATATTTAGAGACATCTGCTGCCTTTTGTCCTTTTCTCTACAGAGACAGTTGGCATAAAAATCGTCCTTTACAAATGGTGCCCCTTGTATATTTGATTGGAAATGCAAGATCCTTTTATTTCCCCTGCCAGACATAGTGAAGTATTTTTTATGACTGGAAGGCGGAGGGTTAGGTCACATTGTAAAAAGGTGGATCATTGACAACAAGGCTTGTCAAAGACAGCCACATCATTTACAGACAATGACAGGCCTATGACATCATTTACACAGCAGTAACAGTTATTAGACTAAATGTTCATGGCAACACAGATTGCCTATTAACAGAAGAATGGTGTGCTTTATTGTTATGTTGCAGCATGTGTGAGCATTTGTGAGTTTGTTGGCTCAGGGCCAGGGAACCTGTTATTTGGGCTCCCTTTCCTTTCCTCACTCGCTCAGTCAGCCGCCAGGCATTTGAAAACTGGGGTACTTTTACACATAGTTAAATCCTGAACAGTCCAAAACTTAGCCTGCAGGCGCTAGGGCTGCATAGCACCGCATCAGGATTACAGGACTGCCATCTGCTGGGGACGAAGGGGAATGAGTGTTGGAGCCATAAACTGAGAGAGGGCGAGTTGGGAGGAGGGCTGATCTCACTTAACAAAATTTAAAGTCATCATTGCTGACATCTTAGGAGATTTGTGTCAGGGCCTGAAACTTTCCTGTCAATCAGCCTGGCACTTTGTTCATCAGATCAGATGCCAGTATCATTTCAATACCACATGTCTCTTTACTCAAAAACCTTCAGAATATTAAATAACTAAAGCTTTCTCCGCTACAGAATTGGCTTAAATAATTCACCTGCATTACACCTGTCATCCGTCCTTTAACTTATTTTTTTTTTCCCCAAATGCAGTACTCTTAGCACATCGTGAACACACACCACACTCAACGGATCCGATCTGAAAGACTAATCATGCCTGTCTGTTTTTCCATCCTTGTTAAATAAAAGGTTTTTTTTTTTCTTTTGCCATTTCTAAAACAAGAAAGCAGTGCACCCAGAGGTACAAAAGCCCTGGAGCTGAGGGTAGATGTTCCTCCCAGCTGAATATGCAACACTCCTTGGGCATTGTTAAAAACCACTGGACCAAGAATGAGTCTTTGCCTTCTGCACTACCAACAAAAACGGCATCTTTGCTTCTGCTTTTCACGACTAACCAAAGGAAAGGCGGAGACTGAAAGGAGCGAGGTCGAGATAGAATTGGGGAAGAGATGAGGAAAGTGGGTGGGGCGCAGATCTCGGACCCTCATTTAGCCTGTCAGCCGTCCTAGCAGGGGATAGTGTTCAGGATCTATTGATCACAACTCAGTGGAGCAGTAATCCTACAGACTTGATTGATCCCGACTGTTGCCTAGGCCTCAGTGCACTGCCCAATCCTCCTTCTATGCATTCTCTGCCTCTGTAGCTCTCCTCCCAATCCCTCCTTCCCTCCCCTCCATCTCTCATAAAGCATTGATATGCATGACTGTCAGGGGGGCCCCGGGAAGGGAGGCGGAGGGGGGACTGGAGAGACCAGAGTCGGGGCATTAAGTGTGTGTACACTGCAACAGGAAATAGTTGGCGAGTTTGACACAACACTGAGCCCTGAGGTGTCTCTGAGCTGCCTGCCCCCTGATCGGGCTCTTGCTTTTTGTCTTGCCAAAAATGATGACTCAACAGCTTCACACTTGTTCTCTGCTGGCCGGGAAGTTGGAGAGAGGTTGGTGCAACACAAACTGGGATTGGTATAGATCAAGTCATTTTATAAGAAGATATTTTAGGCAGCATAAGTCCTCAGTTTGTGTTTGCAGGAGTGGGTTTTCACACCGGACACTGTACGAGCATCTGAGATCATAGCCCACAACCAAAACGTTAGCATTTTATATTCACAATTTGATAACCAAAAATGTTTTTGTGTCATTTCGTTGCTGTTTAAATATCACATTTCAAGGCAAAATTACAGAATTGTTGATCATGACATTAAAAACCCACAGTTTTAGACAATGTTCCACTTGTTAGAAGGTGAGAAGTAGGTAATGAAGAAGTAAAAATAATCTTGAGGACGAAAACTGAACCTCATAAACTGGGTGAATGTCACTTTTAATCCATGCTGATGTTTACCTGGTTTAATGTTAGATCTGAATCCTATTTTAGGACTCAGTGTGCTAACATTTAAGAGTTAAAGGTTATGCTTTACTGCATTGCCATAGGGAGGTTCGGTCTCTGAATTTTACCATTCCTAAGACACACTGATAGTTGGTAATTAGCATTAGCACATTAGGTGCAGTGAGCTGCCATTGAAGGCGCTGAGAGGCCAACTCCAGATCTTCATCAATACTGTGGTCAAGGGCACTCACAGGAGAATTAATCTATGAATAGCCTATCTCTTTTAATGGTGGGAGAACCCGGAAGAACAGGCCAACCCAACACAGAAGGGCTAGAACCTTCCAACTGTGAGGCGGTGGAAGTGCTAACCACTACACCACCACACCACCCTCAACATTAAACATAAACCAGTGATGATGCTGCCGGGCGTGGTTTTAATTTGAGGTTATTTTTGATGCAACCAGGAAAATAGAACACTTTAACCAATGGTTGAACTACGTGAAAAGCCAAAGGTAGAGCAGAATGAAATCAGAATTAACCCATAAAGACCCAAACATCTACCATCGACCTAAACCACAGGTGTCAAACATGTGGCACGGGGGTCAAAACCGGCCCGCCAAAGGGTAAAATCTGACCCACGGGATGAATTAGTAAAATACAAAAATGACACTGAATGTATAAACAAACAAGGATGTTAAAAATAATTTTAAGTCAGTTCAATCTAAAGTGGGTCAGACCAGTAAAATACTATCATAATAAACTATAACAAATGAAAACCACAATTTTCCCACTTTGTTTTAATGTAAAAAAAAAAAAAAAAAAAAAAGAAAAATGACATAAAAATATTTACATTTACAGACTAGCCTTTTACAAAAATGTGAACAACCTGAACAAATATGAACAATCTGAAATGTTTTAAGAGAATTAAGTGGAATTGTACCAATATTCTGCGTGTTATTTGTAGACCCACTGTGATCTGTAAGTTATAATGAACATGTGAAAATGAGAAGCTGAAGCCAAATAATGGCATAAATTGTTAAAATTACACTTTTTTTCTTAATTAATTTCATTTTTTCAAGTTTTTAACATGTTTTTAAGAGACAGTTTGTATACGTATGTAAACATTTTGATAATGTTATTAAACTTTTTTCACTCTAAAACATAGAAGTCAGACATACACATTTTGGAATTGATATAATTAATATATTATTCTGTTATTATTTTAATGATCTGTCCCACTTCAGGTCGTATTGGGCTTTATGTGGCGCCTGAACTAACATGAGTTTGACACCCCTGACCTAAACTATCTACTAATGTAAACTGTTTAACACCCATTGATCCACTAATCCTATCAATACATGTGAATAATTGGTGTAAAATGCAGTTTTTTGTCTTTTCATGGTCATCAGATATAACTCGTTTGGACGTTCAGAGGCTCCGTAGTTACCGTGGAAACACTGCCATCTTCTGCAGCATTGATTTACCAGTAAAACCCACGGAGTTGGATCAATGACAGTGGATGGACACACTGGGTTTATGTTCAGTTAGTGATAGAATTGAGTGAAAAAGTCACTTTTTCTTGACTTTTGTCTGTTTCTAATATAATAACCCTCAACTTAAATCTGAGCTTTTATGAACATCTACATATACCTAATTTACACTGAGAAAATCATAACTAAAGAGGATAATATTTGATTAAATGGAGATAAATCCCAAAAAGAAAACCTCATATTATATGAAACTCATCTCTGAATAATGTTGGGCAATCCTAGGTGGCTTTTTTCTTTCTTTCTTTTTTTTCTTCTTTTTTTTTTATAAGCACCCACTGCTTTCTACAGTCTTAAAAAAAAAAAAGAAAAGAAATAGTAATGATTCACTTAAAGGTTAAATATAGAGAAAAATTCATTTGGGAGCTGATATAAAAGTAACACTGGGTCTTAATGGATTAAGAAGAAACAGAAACACACTGTCATTTCAAGATTCAATGATAAAGCAAAGAAAAGCTTCACAAATACATTGGTTTAAATATTTAATATGTAAGATTTATGCCTGGTTGTTTGTGGACAATAAGAGACTTCTACAGAATGGCACTAAATAACTCCAGAATAAACACATTTGTCTTCATCATAGGAATCAGTGAACAGGTACTATGGAGGCACACACAACACTCATTAGCTCAAAAACTTGAAACATAATGCTAATCATTTGTTTTATTTTTTCATTAACCGTTATTTAACCTGGAAAAAAGAACTACCGGTAGTTGAGATTTAAAAAACAAAAACCTTTGCAACAGTGTCCTGGCCAACACAGCAGCAGTAGAGGTGACAGGAAAGAGAAATGATAGCCATTCATTAACTCTAAAAACATACACAGAACAAGTTACATACATAAAACATCCATATGATAAGGTAAGATAAGATAAGATAAGATAAGATAAGATAAGATAAGATAAGATAAGATAAGATAAGATAAGAT
>JAQQZY010000016.1:29621343-29631678 GCA_030068375.1 Ostorhinchus rueppellii | reverse complement strand
CAATGGGCTGCAGCACCAGTTGACCACCATTTAAGGTTCGCGCGCAGATGTGACGTAACGAGCAACCCACATATTGGAGATCAATTTAGGCTTTAAGGGGTTAACCAGTCCTCACAGTGTCATATAAGGTTACCATTCAGTTACGATGGTTAATGTTGGGTGCTACAGTGGTCAACACTGTGGCCTCATAAGGTCCTCAGTTTGATTCCAACAATGTCTGTGTGTTCTCTTTGTGTTTACACGGGTTCTCTCTGGTACTCCAGCTTCCTCCCACCATCCAAAGACATGCACTTGTAGGTTTATTGGCTATTATAAACTGCCCGTAGGTGTGAATGTGAGACTGATTGGTTGTTTGTCTCTGTTTGCAGGTCCTTATTAAACCAGTTCAACCAGAGAATCAGTTCTCAACTAACTACCAGGTTAAATTACGAATAGATAAATAAAAATGTTCAAGTAAGGGGCTAGGGAAAGCATTATGTCAATAAGATGTCCTCACAAAGACAGAGAAATGTTGTAGTGTGTCCATATGTGTCTTAATATATGTCTATACACGTGTTTCTGTCCCTACACATGTGCAGATATGTTACATCTGTGTGTGTGTGCTTAGAGGTAATGCTGCTTAAGCTTCCAAGTAAAGTGGTAAGTACATACACTGTGTGTCTGTGTGAGAAAGTGTGTGCATGTGTAGAAGCTGCACTCTTTGCCAAAAGGCATTTCCTAATTTACTACCTGGCAGTCCTCAGTATGGAGGAAGCACGCCATCGAGGGAAACATAAATCTTTGTAACATACAGGTTATTGCTCTTTTTATGTTGAAATTCTGCTTGCCTTCAAATGTTACAAACAATGTTTGCTTTAACAATACAATCTGTTCTACACAACTGCTGTTTGTTTTATGGACTATATACATTTTGGAGTTACACTCACGAGCAACAGACAGACACAAGAGATATAGCTGAGTATAATGAACTGCCTCCCTCCCCAATAATCTAAAAAGTGACATCAGCGCCTTATTTAAGAGGAAAAAGTGAATTATGTAAAATGCCTGGCAGTATTTCCCACCTCATATTGCTGTGGTAAATCATTAGAGAGCATCATTGAGATTGTTGCTACAAACAAGAATGTTTCATAAATCTGTGTGTCTGTAATTGTGTGTTTATACGAGCATATGCTGGTGTGTGTGTGTGTGTTTATGTAATCAGGCTTCGTTCTAGTCTCTGAAAACCCTCTTTAATGATGCTGATGTGTCTTCGTTGTGGGCCACTAGCTGCCAATTTGGGCCAAGTCTCACATGAATCTAGTAACAACTGTTTTATACGAAATCATTAGCTCTCATCTGTGACCTGTTGTTCGTCCCACAAAAGCAACCAGCCATTCCTGAAGTAAGCCTGGGTGGAAGTATCTGACAATCTTTTTTTATTTATTTATTTTGCCAACACTTTATGAAAGTCTTTCCCCGAGCGCTCTCTTGAAATAACTTGCAACAAATAAAACAAGGTGGCCGGTAGAGGGAAGAGAAAACAAAACTGTTGTGTTTGACGGTGTGTGAACTTCCTGTCACCTTCTGTCCTCTTTCATCAGTGCAGAGTTCCGCACATCTGCTGGCCTTATCAAGACACATCCTGACATATGAATGAAGTGTTTACGGGGGATAGTCGGCTACATTCACACCTGCTCAAATATGTAAAATAAGACAGTAAACATTAGGTCATTAGTTGGTTTTACCCTCGGGCACACTGGCTGCAGGGGATTATCATCAGTTGGTCGTCCATCTGTCCGTCTGTCCATGTATGTGCAAAAATTTTAGCATGCATTAGTGGTTCTCAACCAGGGGGAGGGGGGGCGCAGATAGTCTACAACAGGGGTGTCAAACTCCTTTTAGTTCATGGGCCACATTCAGCTCAACGTGATCTCAAGTTGGCCGGACCAATAATCCAGTCATTCATTCATTTTCTGAACCCATTTTATCCTCATGGGGGTCATGGGGAGACCAGTACAATACTAGACATAATAACCTTTACATAATAATCCAAATTTTTCACTTTGTTTTAATGTGAAAATATGAATAACCTGAACTACCATGTACAATCTGACATTTCTTAAGAAAAATAAGTAAAGTTTCAACAACAATGACATTAACACAACATTCAGATCACTGTGAATCTATTATTATGTTCAAATTTTCCTTTTTTTTTTCTTAAAAGTGTTCTAGTTGTTTACAGTTGTTCAGGATATTCACATTTTATTGTGACAATAGTTACCTCCACCAAGGTGGTTATGTTTTACTGTGCGTTTGTTTGTTTACCATCCATCCGACTTTGTTTGTTAGCAACATAACTCAAACAGTTATGGACAGATTTTGATGAAATTTTCAGAGTATGTCCACTCTGGGTCAAGGAAGAGATGATTCAATTTTAGAGGCGTTTTGAATCACCGTCTGGATCCAGGAACTTTTTAAAAGATTCTTTATCATTGTGAGATAGGGCATGGTGGCACAGAACTGCATGAGGTCATTCACCGCCATCTAGTGGAGGAAAGTACTCACACTACCTTAAAAAAGTACAAACACTGCCTTAAAAAAATACAAACTACCTTAAAAAAAGTACAAATACTACCTTAAAAAAAGTACAAATAAACACTACCTTAAAAAAAAGTACAAACACTACCTTAAAAAGAAGTACAAACACTATCTTAAAAAAAATGCAAACACTGCCTTAAAAAAATACAAACACTACCTTAAAAAAATACAAACACTACCTTAAAAAAAAATACAAACACTATTTTGGCGGAGGTCTGTGCTCTCTGAGTGCTTTTCTAGTTCACTTTGTTTTAATGTGAAAACATAAATAACCTGAACTACCATGTACAATCTGACATTTCTCAACAAAAATAAGTAAAGTTTCAACAACAATGACATTAACACAACATTCAGATCACTGTGAATCTATTATTTGGTTCAAATTTTCCTTTTTTTTTTTCCTTAAAAATGTTCTAGTTGTTCACAATTGTTCAGGATATTCACATTTTATTGTGACAATAATTTCTAAATGTAAATATTTTCATCACGGAATTTAACACTCTTGACAAATCACAATATTTAATGTGTTCAGTGCAATTGTTTAATTTTGTGCATTCATCCTGCGGGTTGGGTTGGAACCTTTTTGGCCCCCGGACCGTATGTTTGACACCCCTGGGCTACAACAATGATAAGATAAGGGGAGCTCCCTTTCGCTTTCAGAACCAGTTTTCCTAAAAAAAAGAAAAAAAAACCTTCTTGCTTGAGCTGACTTTTTCCTGTTATGAAAAAGAGCTCATGGGTTTGATGAGACACGGAAACAGCTTTTTGTAATAAGTCCTGATGTAGCGAACGTTTAACTCGCATGAATGATCTTTCACTTCTGAAGAAGATGAAGGAAAAAGAACCGTGTAAGGTGCTTTAATCTTACATCATTACTGGGTTGAATACGTCTAATATTCGTTGTTTGGGCCTGCATTTGGAAACCAGAGTGTACTAAATATGATTTACCTCTGCTGTTGTTGATAGAGTTGGAATGATGTTGTTTTCAGACATGTTCTTCTTTTTTATTCCTATTTATACTGACTGACATGATGCAATGATTACATACCCAGTTACACTTGAACTATCAAGAATAAATCCCATCACAATCACACAATCGTATCATAAGAAGAGTTTAATATATATATTTTATATATATAAGGCTTGCAGAATCAGTGACATCTTTTAAATCACTTCTTAAAATGCATTTTTATAGTCTTGATTTTATGTGATGCTGTCACCTCGGAATGATGAATTTTATTTTTATCCTGTTTTAACTATTTATTTATACATCATATTTTACATATTCCTTTGATTGTGTTGCCCTTGTTTTACTATCCTTGTTTACATCTTGCATCCTGCTGTTGTGCCCTTTTTACTATGTATGGAAAGCACTTAATAAACCTGTTTTTTAAAGGTGCTATATAAATAAAGTTATTATTATTCTTATTATTCTTATTATTATTATTATTATTATTATTATTATTATTGTTATATTTTATTCCAACTTTATGGGCAACAGAGTATATAGATATAAAGAAATGACTAACTGCTTTAGTCCCTGAATTATAACTTATTTTGCTTTTCAATTATTGCAAATATTATGTTCTGGCACCACACCAGTATGTTCTGGGATATTCAGATAAAATATAGCTAGTACTGTAATAGCAGATATACAAGGACTAAGAAGACAAAATTATTATCATTATTATTATTATTATTATTATTATTATTATTATTATTATTATTATTACTGGATAATGTAGCCTAAAATATGACCTTCTGATGAGTCCATGCAGCCTAATTAACCCATAAAGAACCAAACATCCACTGGTGACCAATATGATATAAAAAGGGAAATACCTGTTCATCCATTAATTCTTTCAATACATGTAAATAATTGGTGTAAAATACAGTTTGTCATCTTTTCATGGTCATCAGGTGTGACCCATTTGGATAATCAGAGGCTCCGTAGTTACCATGGAAACACTGTCATCTTCTACAACATTGATTCACCAGTAAAACCCATGGAGTTGGATCAATAACAGTGGATGGACACACTTGTTTATGTTCAGTTAATGATCTGAAAAAGTCACTTTTCTCTGTTTTTGACATAATAACCTTCAACTTTAATTGGAGGTTTAATGAAAATCTACATGATCAGTGAATTTAATACAGGAAAATAACTGATTTTTTATTTAGAAATGGAAAATACAGAGCATAATACTAGAATAAATGGTGATGAATCCCTTAAGAAAGGTGAAAAATAAAGAAAAAATCATTCAGGAACTGCCAGAAAATTACCTCTGGGTCTTTATGGGTTCATTTGCTCCAAACCAGTTGATGGAAATAATTTTTCATTTTCTTGTTTCTTTTTTTGCTGCATTTCAAAACTTTGCTTCCAATTCATTTGGCAGTTGTGGAAACATGGCGAAAATAGTGGATGGAAGAGGAGGAGAACAAAAAAACAGAGAGCGTTGGAGAGCAGAGGGCTACAGAGGAGTGTTGAGAAGAGAAAAGGGAGGGAGGTGAAGGCCAGTAATGGGGTCAGCCTCATAGGTGAGGGCTATCATCCATCAGTAACCTCTCCTCCTACATGCTATCATGAGCCGGGTTATGCATCTACACGTGGAACAGCACACAGTCGCACAAATTCACATGTACCCCAGCATCAAACCCCGGCCCAGCGTCTGTTGTTTGATGAAAACCAGAATGTCCCACCACATCACACAAATCCCCCTTTAACTTTCCAACAGCTTGGGCATTACAGGCCAAACTGTGTCTGTGTTGACAATATATAATGCCCAGGGATTATCCTCCGGGTTCAACAAAGATTTTAGGCCGCGGCTGTCTCACTGTAGGTTTACACAACCTTTGATGGATACTCCTGTTTCTATTAACCAGCTGTGTACTGTAGGTGTAGCCGGACCCCGTGGAGCGCCGCATCACTCTTTAGTTCGTCTGCAGTTCCATGTTAATTGTAGCGAGTCCCGTCGAGGTGCCAGCTGGATGAGACTGAATATCCCAAGCTGTCATCAGCAGCTTGTTCTTAAGCCCAAAAAAAACGCAGAGTGTTCCTATTTACTCATCTGCACATTATTATAAAGCTGAAAATGCGAAAAATGTTTGCTTCCTTTCTTCAGTTACCAAATGAGATGTTGAACAACTACACCCCACTGAGGTCTCTGAAGCAGCCACTAGCCTACAGTTAATACACCAAGAGCTCCACTCAGTACCTTTAATGGTGAATTAAAGAGAATAACATACTGATACTGTTGGAATAATTCATTTTTTGTGGTTGCCACATTGCTTAAAGGGTGTATAGGCATTGGAACTTGGCTGGCCTTACAGATGAGAGGAATGAGAGCTTTAAACCTCTGGCCAGCTTCTGCCTGGAACAAGGCAATCTCCTTCACTCACAGAGCCTGCATTTTTAATGAGAACATCTGCTCCGGTGGCCCTCTGGTGGAACCAAGGCTTGCTAAATCACACAGTCGAGCCCCTCAAGTCCCTCGCAGTGGGAACTGCTCAAGTCCAGCGATCAGACGGAGCTGGCCACTCCACACTGGAACAGACTACCGGAGGAGGAGGAGGAGGAGGAGGGTAGTGGATGAAATGTTTGATGCAAAAAACTTCACCCATATCTACAAGGAAGATAAAATGAGCATATGACAGAAAAGGGCAGGAAAGAGATGGAAACTGAGGAGCAGAAGTGCAAATGCAGCATTCTGTTTCCTACAGGTGATACACTGACTCAGAGGCCGCAGCCACGCTAATCCAGGAACGTTTGAAATGATATCTATAGTAGTCATCTGGGCTTTTAGTCACACTAAGATGCAGTTTTCTGCTCCCAAAACCTGGCTTTTTATACCGCTCATTAGGATGAATAAATTTGAAAATCCTGGCGTAATGCTGGACTGGGAAAATAAAGCATTTCTAAAACGCTGACATCACTGTTCACAGACACAGCTGCACCGTTTATTTCACATCCATTAACACTGTAACAGTAGGAAACCTGTTTTTTATTACCCTTTACTCTGTCAGCTAATACGAAAACATATAAATTAATGATAAATTATAGGTTAAATGAATCTATTTGAATGACACACTAACATGGGGGGAATATTCAAAGAGCGTAGATGAGAAACTGCTTAAAAGAGGGATTTTACTTTTTATATGCATATACAAAACCCATGAAGTGTCTTCGTAAAGACCACCACATCCCACCAGAGGAGCTTCAATGCATCTTGGCATTGATTTTGCAAGTCTTTGAACTCCACAGGAGTGATGGGCAGCATTCTTCTGAAATATATTCCATCATTTTTGTGTTTTGATGATGGTGAACACTGTTAAACTCACCAGGCCGAAATCGAATAACTGTGCCTTATGGATGTGAGCGCTGTCATCCAGGTTTTTCCTTTAATTAGTCACCCATCTATAATCATAATGAGGCAAGTAACACACACACACAAAAAAAAAAAAACTACTGCAGCTGACAAACAGTACTGCCTTAGCAAACCAAGAAGCACGGCCTCATGTCAAGAAGGACCCCTGAATTCAAGATGTCCCAATACTTTTGTCCATATACTGTACGTCTTCTTGAGTATTACCTGACCGAAATTGATTAAATTGACTTTCAGATATTGGTGTACCTAAGAAAGTGGCCAGTTTGTGCACATGTGCTAATATGTATTTTGATACACCAACAATATACAGTCACGGAAAAAATGATGAGACCATCAAAAGTCATCAAAAACAATGGTTCTGCAATCAAGTACTAACTTATATGTGTATCATGTGACTAAAACAGGCAGAAAAGAAAACATGGAACGCCTAAAAGACCTGTTTTTAGCAGTACAATGATACCATAGATATTAACGTAAGAACTTAAAGAAGTGATATTTTGCTTTTTTTTTTTTTTTTAATAGAATTATGCATTTTTAAACATTTCCCTGTGGTCTACATAAACTGTAAATGCTCTGCTTGGGTTTGAATCCTTCATTAATTCAACTCCACAGGTCCATCTTCAACCCTATTTCATGAAAAAGGCTGTTTTGAGCGCTGGCCCTTTAAATGCACATGGCCCCACCCCCTTCCAGGTTGTTTGCTGTGCTGTTCTGTTCATTTCAACCAACAACTGAACATTTTAGGTAATTTGGCTCGAAGTTTAGATATATTTTCAGTTTTTACTCCAATCGCTGCTGCTGATAAACAGTTGTATCGTACTCGGAGAAATGTTCGTCAGAAGTCTTGACCTTATATGGGCAAATGTTATGACATAACTAGTTGTAAACATAACAAATTAAGACAGAATTAAAACAGGTTGTAGAAATCTGCTCAGTTTTTGCCAAAGTGAATAAACAGATAGTTTGGCAGCATCTGGAGGGTTCACCATCAAACTGTATGAACTATTAGCATCCAAATACGCAAATAATGGTGCTTTTCCACTGCAAACTCTACTCCACTCTACTCGACACGCTTCAGCACGACATGACTCTACCCACTTATTGGACCAGCACGGGTGTGTTTCTACTGCCAGCCGTTACTAGTCGGGACTAGTTGAAGTGGGTGGAGTTGGCGGGGTCGACACTGCTGTGATGTCGTTTTCAGGCGACTGATAAAGTGTCAACAATGATGGATCTTCTCAAAAATCTTCTCTGTTGTTTGTCCGATGTTGCTGTCCTGTCTGTTTTTCCACACATGGTGGGTGATTATTTAAGATCCCAGAGCTTCATCGCGCATACCGTATGACCACATTTCCTCTGACCAATCAGTGGACAGCACTGTTCACATCACGTTTTAGCGCCGGCTCGGCACGGCTAGACCCACCTCTCGAAAAATCGTAACGGGTCTAAGGTCCAACCCCCAGTGGAAAAGGAAAAAATGGGGGTGGAATCGAACCGTGCCGTGTGGAACCCTTACGAAAACGTGCAGTGGAAAAGGGCCATAAATGAACCAAAGACTAATAAAAGTGGGTTTTGGTTATTACCAAGAAAACATAGAAAATAGATCGATATCAGCTCTGAAATGAAACTGCTATGAGCTAAATGTGTTGTTATCATTATATTTGTCCAAACAAATGTACCTTTAATTTTACCAGGCATTAAAATGAACAAGGAACTGAAGAAAACAAGGGTGGTCTAATCATTTTTTCTGTGACAGCTCTATATATAAAACAACACCTGAAAAGCTTCAGTCCAAAATTTGCTGAAGAAATCCCTGAGAGCCAGCGACAGCCATTAAACCTGAGAAAAGTCCTTGAGCTGGTTTTGATCTCTCCACATTGAACTGATTTTAATTTGACCCAAGTGGTTCTTAAAGTTACAGTCGAGTAGAGAAAACCATCTGTCCACGTGTTTAGATATATATTTTCACATGATATGTCTATATATTTCCTAAAGGGATATTCAGTAATTGTACGTATGCTTATGGGATGTCTGTGTGCGTGTTTTGGCACATCCATCCATATCTGTGTTCCACTAGTGTCAGGTGTGTACGCTCCTGCATTTCTGTTATGCAGTAAACTTATTTTGTGCTGGATATTCACTTTTGCACATGTGCAGATATTTCAGTGTGTGTGTGTGTGTGTGTGTGTGTATTAGCGACAGACAGCCCACTGAGCACAGTGAAATACGAGCTGCTGCGATGCTCTGAGACTGCTAGCCTCTGGTTGAACTTCCAATGAGGCCCACCTCTGCCTCTACCAACACCAATTAGATAGCACCCATAATGCAACCTGAAAGATGCACTGAGCCTGGCAGCTTTATAAACATCCTCCCTGTCTACGGCTCCACACTCGCACACAGACTCTACTTTCCTGCTCGACTTTGTGTGTGGGTGTGGGTTTAACTGTGTGCATGAGGCGTGACTGTATTAGTGAGTTTGAGTGTTGAGAGTGATGGATCCTCCCTCACAGGGATGCACTCCTATCCTGACAGTGAATGTTATAGTCATTGCTCTCTTGCTCCGTCTTGCTCGCTCGTCCGCTCTCTCTCTCCTGACTACATTATCTTATCTGATTACTCTCTCAGCCAGGATGCGCAGACATACTGGAGACTGCAGTGTAATATAACATGCCTCTATATGACTTGTGGTTGCTACATGAGATATGCCACCACACACATCATACCAGCAGTAACATCAGACCTGTCTGCTTGCCTCTGAGACCTGACAGCTTCATTGTTATTAACCATACACAAGAACCGAGGCACAGACAGCCAGGCATATCAATGCAGCAGAAAAACTCTGTAATTACGCCGTAAATCAAAGCAATCTCCGGCCAAGCTCTGACCAATTTATCTGCAGACCTAGATTTAATGTGCACAGGGAGGTTGTCTTGCTTCGTGACTTGTGTACATCTCAGGAACCACATAAGCCGTAGTGACGGTGTGTAAAGCACACTGCACTGTACAGCTATGAATAATACCTGTTCCTCCTGTACCCTCCGTCTTTTCAGCTGAAAGATACAGAAAAATTATGAGACACGTGTTTTTCAACCTTGGGATCGGGATTCCTGGAATTCAAATGGGGTCACCTGAAATTTCTAGTAATTGATAAAAAAAAAAAAAAGAACTTACTGATAAAAAAAATACCCCGTGACCCGAGTGAGGATAAGGCGGGTATAGAAAATGAATGATAAAAAATATATTGTGAGTTGGGGGTGACGGTGGTTAGCACTCGTGCCTCACAACAAGAAGGACCGGGGTTCGATTCCCGGGTGGGACCTTGGGACCTTTCTGTGTGGAGTTTGCATGTTCTCCCCGTGTCTGCGTGGGTTTT
>JAQQZY010000016.1:29600033-29612762 GCA_030068375.1 Ostorhinchus rueppellii | reverse complement strand
AATGTTAACGAAAATTTCAAAGTGATCCAGAATGCAGGATTTCTTCTGGATCATCCTCAAAATTTAATCAGTTCTTCTTTGTGCCGTTTTCATGACAATCCACCCACAACTTTTTGAGTTATGTTGCTAACAAACAAAGTCGGATGGTAACAAACAAACACACAGTAATACATAACTTCCTTGGCGGAGGTAATAAGAAAAAAAAATCCAGACATTGAAACTATAAGGTCCACCTCCATCATTCACCCTCTTCTTCTGGTGACATGTTTACATTTTTAACATATTGAATAAAAGCCTCCACATATTCTCAAACACATGTTTTGTAGATTTTAGAATACATGTTATTCTTTCAAGTGGAAGGCTTAGTCTCATATCTGGTTTGTTAGTTTTTTTCCCACATTAATGCCACATTTTTCACACATTAATTTGCTGATCTAAACTGTTGATCATTAATCCCACCAATCCATGTAAATAATTGGTAAAATACAGTTTGTCATCTTTTCATGGTCATCAGATATGACCCATTTGGATGTTCAGATCCATAGTTACCATGGAAACACAGTCATCTTCTACATTGATTCATTTTGCTAAATTACAGTGAATTGAAACACTTATTTTTATGTTCGGATAATGCTATATTTTCCTGAAAAAGGCACCTGTTTTTCAGGTTTTTTTCTATTTCAATACAATGACCTTTGACTTTACTCTGAGCTTTTATGAACATCTACATGATCAGTCTATTCAAAATAGGAAAAAAGATGATCTTCAATGCAAAATTCAGAGAATAATATTATGATAAATGATGATAAATCACTAAGGAAAAGCTAAATACAGAGGAAAAATTCCTGTGGGAACTGGCACAAATAACACTGGGTCCTTATGGGTTCCTAAACTTTAACTGTTTGAGACCCAGCGATGCATTTTGTCCTCTGTACGGGACAAGAATTTTACTTTGAAAAAAGAAAGAAAGAAAGAAACCTGTCCACTGCTGAGGATATTCCATAAAAATAATAAATGAATGAATTAATAAATCATTAAATACATGCATACATAATGTATATGGAAAAAACTGTTGCATTATGTCATTTACAATCAAGACAGTTATTTAATGCAAAAAATAAAATAAAAAATAAAAAAGCCAAAATGTTGATTTTGGAGTTTGTTTAGATTAATGCACACTCTTTGTAATCTATTCCAACCACAGGCTTGATTTAAAATATTCGTATCCAACATGGAGAACATTTACATGAGCAAAATACGCATGTTTTTTGCCCTAATTCCAAAAAAAAATCCAGCCGAACTGTTTACATGGCTAATGAAAAAGAGTATTCCGCTAATATTCCTGTTTACATGCAGCCATGCGTATCCAATTAATGGAACAGCTGGAGCTGCTTGTGTCATTTTGCTTCTTTGCGTCAAAAGTGGATTTTTGCAGATTTCGACACCCACATCAGACTTGTTCAACCATGTCAACAAAACCACACTTTCATTCCTTCAACCTTCTGCTTAAATAACACATGCATGCTCCAAATATCTACATCTTTTATAAAGTTTAACAGTAGGTGTGTTTCGTTTCTCTGCATCTCTATCCCAGCCTTGAAAACTTGTTGGCTAGTTGTTGGCTGGGCGGCCCAAAAACCGGATACTTGTCCAAAGAATGCCCCTAAAGGTGGCTAGAGACTGGAATTTTTGCAAAGTTTAGCACAAGACGCATGATGCAACATGGATCTAATAAACCATGGGTGTCAAACTCATGTAATTCAGGGCCTACATGCAGCACAATTTGATCTGAAGTGGGCCAGAACTGTAAAATAAGAGCATAATAACCTTTAGATGAAGACAACTCCCATTTTTGGTCTTTGTTTTAGTGCAAAAAAAGCCAGATTACTGTGTGAAAATGTTTACATTTACAAACTAACCTCAAATAAAAATCTGAATATCCATGAAAAAACAGAAAAATAAGTAAAATGTAACAATATTAGGCCTCAACTTATCATTTACACACGTGCAGATTGCAGTGGGTCTACAAATATGCGTTTAACTACACGATCAATACAACTTGGATACCCTTGGCTGTCAATGCCATGTGTCATTTCTGGACTTTGGCCAGTTTTGGCCCACGGGCCGTATGTTTACCGCCTCTGGAATAGACATCAGGTTTAATTCACTTAGACTGCAGGATAAAAACACCTACTGCAAAAACAAAACGTGTTAGTGCACCTCATCCGTCTGTCACTATAGTGATAAACAATGAAGTCAGTTGTATTAACACAACGTAGATGGAAAAATGGAATAAGAAAAAAAACTGAAGACTGTGGACCTGGTTAGGACTTCATGAGAATTCTAATTTGGGATGACAAATAGATTCAGGAGACATGCCCTAATGTTTAGTGTTATTTCACGTTCCTGTTCCTATTGGTGCACTTCACTAGTTGTGGGAGGAGTTACATTGTATATGTGACAGTTGTAGAATTTAGACCCAGGCTGTGTTCAGTTACTAGAACAACCACAAGAAAACAACCATATGTGTGAGTGTGGGTCGTAGATATGAATAGGCTTTTGTGTTGGTAAAAGGATATTGTTTTTGGTTCAGATTGTTTGTTTGTTTTTTTAACACTTTAGCAGCAAAATTATCAGTTGAATTCATATCACATTGGGTTTATAGATCGCCAGTGACCCAGAATAGATGTGGTTACATTTTGGGAAAAGTAGGTCAAGTTAGTTTTTTTTAAAGAGTTTTTATACTTTTGCTGTCGATTATCTATTTGTCTGTTTGTTTGTTTGTTTGTTTGTGTTCAAAATAATTTGAAAAGTGCTGATCGGATTTGAAATTTTCAGGAATTGTTAGAAATGGGACGAGAAACAAGTGATTACATTTTGGTGCTGATCTGGATCACCATGTGGATCCAGGAATTTTTTTAAAGGTTTCTTTATCATTGGGAGATAGGGCACGACGGCACTGAGTTGCTCATGAGGTCATTCAGCACCATCTACTGGAGGGAAGTACAAACACTACCTTGGCGGAGGTCTGCGCTCTCCGAATGCTTTTCTAGTTTATACCTTTGTTTCTCCCATTTACTTAAAATGGGCAAAATTTCAAATATCTATAAAAACATCAGTTTCGTTTCACTTTACCCCAGACTTGATGCACATATACAGACAACTGATATACTGACATCAGCACATGCACAGACATGATGACATCAGCTGGATCGATGCCAAAATAAACTACAATATGTGTGATTGGTTGGGTTTGTTCGTCCTATATTTAGATTATTGTTTATTACCTCTGCCAGGAGATTATGTTTTTGCCAGGGTTTGTTTGTTTGTTTGTTTGTTTGTTTGTTTGTTTGTTTGTTAACAACATGGCTCAAAAAGTTATGGACAGATTTTGATGAAATTTTCAGGATATGTCCACTCTGGGTCAAGGAAGAGATGATTAAATTTATGAGGCGATCCGGATCTCTGTCTGGATCCAGGAATTTTTTTAAAGGATTCTTTATCAATCTTTATTTATTGTGAGATAAGGCATGGCGGCACAGAGTTGATTATGAGGTCATTGAGCACTATCTAGTGGAGGAAAGTACAAACACTACCTTGAAAAAAAAAAAAAGTACAAACACTACCTTGGCGGAGGTCTGAGCTCTCTGAGTGCTTCTGTAAATGTATTTGTCTCTTGAAAAGCCAGAACGAAGGACAGGAGTTGTAAACTAGCTAAATGCTATACACTGTCCACTATGTTTCACAGCATTGTAAATAAATGATAATGTAAATAAATACAGAATCCATTGTTGGAGCCACAACCACAGATACTGCCACATTTCGTGCATCTTTTGTTTCAGTTTTCCCACGACCACATGTTGTATACAGTGAGCTTCAACCAGATTAATTTCAAAGTCTCCCTCTTGTCTTAATGATAAATGATTCAGAAGAAGACCATATCCACTTGGAGTTTACAAGACTGACATGAAATTCATAATATTTTCACATTGTAAAATGTAGTGGCATATTAGTGTGCATGGAAACATAGTCAGGGAAAGTGTATCAAAGTGAGTCTGAGACTGGTGAAGTCATTTCTACTCTTATATAAGTCCCTGAGGGCCCTTCGCTAAACTCTGTTTAAGAAGGCAGCGTGGCTGGTGGGGAGAGTTTGTAGGTAAAGCCACGGTGAATCCTTTCCCCAGTCCTTCCTGTATAGGCTACTGGGTGTTGATTATGGAAATGAGCGGCAATAAACTCAATATTTTCCAAGGTGTTGCACGAAGACTGTAAAGTAGGCAAATGCCTCAGCTCTCACACAGGAGGAGCGTCGAGTGAGCAAGCTAAATGGGTGTAGAGGGATTCAGATGGCTTAGTCAGGATAAGGAAGTGGGATCTAGTGGTATGTTTCTCTCATTTGTGTCTCCCTGCCTCTCCCTCTTCTTCTCTCTCTCTTTATCACTATCTGTTTTCACACCCCAAAGGCCTTATTTACAATCCAATACTCCTCACACCACAGTCTGTGACAACGGCAGTGGGTAACAGAAATTGAAACATAAGCCTCGCCAAATCCCCGGTCATCTGGTTTTTAGAAAATACACTCATGAATCTGCAATCTACTATGACTTAAGCAAGCATTTGGTACAGTGAGTTAACGGCATTTTAATCAAAAATTCATCTGATATCTGGCAGTCTGCTGAGCACTTTTACAAGAGTTGTCCCACTGAAGTTGGGCAAACATTTGCTCTGCTTAATGATTCATATTCTTTAGTATTATTCTCAGTTTCTTTGTCAGCCTGTGCATTGTAATTTCTTCCTTCCCTGCGAGCGTAGCTTCCCCCAACCACCATGCATCTGTCTTTGGTAGTGTTCATCAAAGACCAGTGGCTCCCCTGACACCGATACAAGAAGCCAGGATCAAGTTGCTCTACTTTTATTTATGTGTAGCGCCGGGTGTTTAAATATCTTCTTGCGATCTGAGAGCTTAGTCTGTTTTGACCCAGCCATTATTTCTGTGGTAGAGACCACAAAAAAACCAGACCTCTACGCCTCATGAGAGATAGAATCAAAGTGGAAGACCAGAGACAGAGGCAGAGAAGGAGAGAGTCAGTCAGTTTAGGTATTTTAAGAGTCAGTCAGACACTTGCCTGTCAAGGAAGCGGCTTCTCAGTTGTCTGCTGATGCTTGATGAAGTAGGAGACATGCCTAAGCATTAATGGCACTGAAACAAAAATAAACCATTTTCAAGTATAAAAAGAGATGCGCATACACAGCTGCGTAGAAGTTGGCAGTGCTGCCTTTGATTTATTCCTCTGGGGGAAGTATTTGTGTGTGAGGAGGGGAAAAACATGACACACAAGGAACATTCCAAGTTCGCCACAGGAAATCAATTTATTTGAGAGGGCAGCCACGCTATAAATAGGGAGGCCCCAAACAATAGCGTTGGAATTAATTGCCCATATTTTGTGAGAAGGCAAGAAGACTCCTGAGAGCCAAAGTTTGTTCTCTGTCTTGTTTTCATATGTGTGTTATGGAAATATTAGTCTGGTCTAGTTGTCATGTTATTTTGTTTTTGGCACATTTCTGCTTGTCTGCAGCTGTCAAAACAGTCCTGAATCTCAATCATTTCCTTCCCCGATATGACGACTTACCACTCGTCAACACCACTGCCAGCTGCCTGTTTTTGAAAGGATGTGATGATTTATCACAAGTTCTCCACAGTAAATAGACAATAACTGTTTTGTCACACTCCACCGAGTTCTAACTGGGTTTTCGGGAGTGTGTGAGGGAGTGCTGTAGGGGCCTTATGGGGGCTGATGCGCCGTTTTTAATGAGATCTCACAGCAGTGTTTAAATATTTAACCGTTCCTGGTGAAGCCTCCCCAACAGCCGCCAGGCAAAACTGGTGAGGTTTCATGCAATCATCACACACTATACAGCACCTATCCCCTCAAAACATCAGAAAATAAGCACAACCTGAATATATAATGGCATTTTGAATACACAGCCTGCTGCGCCTAATACCCACACCTATCGACAGAGGTGCTGTCTTTGCCCCCGTAAATAAGTATTCAGACACCATGACAATGGATGAGCATGATGATGAAAAGCTGTTGAATTATACATCTGTTTTTTGATGGGATATTTTCAAAACTTTTTTCCCCCCCCCGACAAAGTAATTCCCCCATCTCCACCTCATTTTGAGCTTCGCTGTGTGTTTTTTTGAGAAACATTTCACCACCGATCAGTTCAACTCCTACATCCTTCATGTTTTTACATCCCACCACCCGTCATTCACAGAGAATGGCGCAGGGGTGTCTGCCACCCCCTGCTGTTTTCAGAGGGAAGTGGTAGCGCTGTGGATGCACGCGGTGTGTTTGAGTGCAACTACAGAGCTGGTTTCAGGAGGTGAGGGTAGGAGTGGGGGGTGGGGGGGGGTACTGGAGGAGGATATCAGCCTTATACAGTGTTATTAAAGTTCTGACAATGTCTTTAGGCTGTGTTTTTATTGAGTGTTTCAGCTCGGTTTTTGATTTCAGTTTAGTGTTACTTACCTGGAATAAAAAAAAAAAAAAAAAAAAGTACTTAAGTCGTTTTTATTTTGAGGATCGGATGAGTTTTCCTTTTTTTCTCTTTGTTTTTTCTTTTTGCTGTAGTTTTTCAGGTGTTATGCGATATTGAATGAAAGAATCCATATTTATGAACAGTCCTGTATTGTTCTTGTCACTACATCACAATGTAAATGAAGAGGAAAACAGAAATTTACCTGGTTTTAAACCTGGAATTCTACTCTTTTTTTTTTTTTTTTGCTATAGTGTCATTCATTTTATTTATATTACATTTTTGTGTATTTTTAGAGCTGTTTTTTATTATTATTATCAGTGGCTTGGGGCTTTCATTCTGATTATTATTCTTAGAGGTGTAGTTAACATTTATTTTTGTTGTGTGCATCCACAATAACATGCTCACTGATTTCTATGAACATAATTTCTTCACTACTTTTAGTTTTAGTTCACTATTCTAGCTCTGGTCTAGGACGGTATGTGGGTTAAAGAGGACTCGGATAGTTTTTTTTATGTAATCTTGTTAAAGAGTCTTTCATATGTGAAGGAGCTAGAGCGGGCTACTTTAATCTTTTTAAAACCCCTAAAAACATACTTTTTAAAATTTTTGCTGTCACTTTGTTTTAATCGGATTTTTCTAATCTAATTTGGTGTAATGCCTTTACGCAGCAAACCTGGCAGTTGTTAAGGATGTTAAGGAAGCAGAGGTTGGTGAATATTTAGACCAAGGATGGGGTTTTAAGCTGCTCGGGGTATTCTCGACGCTGTATTTGGGGGTGAGATACTGTACCTGCCAGCTGGGGGAGGGACTGGAGCCCACAGATGAGAGCATCCACAGCATCTCCTGTCACTCTTGCCCACCCCCTCCCCCTCCATTCCGCCATCGTGTCTTCCTTTTTTTCTCGTCTTCCCCTCGGCTCCTTCCCCTCCTTCTTCCGACCCCCTCCCCCGTCCGTCCCCCTCGCCTGGTCCATCCTGTCTGCAGAGCTAACTCAACCCTCCCTGTAATCCACCATCATATCCAGCCACCGCTCTGAGGCCCCACTGATTGAAAGGAGCATTATTAGCCCTTCCTAACCTCCCGTTCACTGTGTAAAACGTTGTTTATTTGACAAGAGATGTATATAGACATTGCTGTAGGGTCTTTAGAGTTTGGCAGAGTCTGGAAGCCAAATCATATGCATGACTCCTCTTGCCATGCCGCTTCATGTGGCTGCCAAGTGAGGCCCACTGGGGTCTTTGCCAGGGGACCCACACTACTATTCAACCCCCTCACCCACACCCAACACACACACACAAACACCTTGTGCTTCCCCGGTGCCCTCTCTCCCTCCCCCCAACCTGTACCAGCCCTATGCCCTCCCATTCCCCTCCCACCCCTAACCCACCCCCCACCCCGGTCTCCATACCACACTCATTATTAATGATCTGAGGGACAGCTTTCATTTGATCTATTACTTAGGATGGGACGGCGGCTGCTGTGCTGCTGCATCCCTGCTGGATCTTTAATTATTTCATGGAGGGCTTTCCTCCTCTCCACTGCTCCTTCTCTGTTGTGCAGATGAAATATTGAAGTTGAGGAGTGTAGTGCAAAGTGGCCCCATGCAGGGTGAGGTGTGTGCGTGCATGTGTGCTTGTCTAGTACTTTGTGTCTGCATAGTGGAAGTGTACAGTATATTTATGCGCACGGACATGTGTGTACGTATACGTCTGCGAGGCGGACCTTACGGGCTCGCACTTTTATCTTCTAACTTCAGTAGTGAGATCACAGATTGGAAGCAGATTGCGTTAGTTATTAACTTTTTCCTGTAACCAGAGTTCAACTTTGCACCAAAAAAACAGCCTGACTACTGTAGAAAGAAGCCAAATACTGTTCAACACAACCAAATTGTCCTGTATTTACAACAACAGCAACAAAAAAAAAATCTGTGAATTGGGTAAGCAGATTTTTCTTGGCTACATTTCTGGCTTTAAAACTAAGAAAACATTTATACAAGTTGTACTTATTACAAGCAATAGAAACAGTCCTATAACATCGACTTAATATTCTTGGTCTAACTCTTAAATAAGGAAAACAATCTTGTTCAGACTACTTATGTACATATAACATCCCAATGAAAAACATGCTTGACAATATCATTTTTCATTTCATTAAAAAAACTCATTTCCCAGAAACAAGGCTTTTTTTTTTTTTTTTTTTTGCAGTATGATACACAGGCTGAATTATGTGAATGTGGTGGTTAAGACGGCGTGTATCCTGGCTTTCTGACAAAACCAACTCAAAAAAAAAAAAAGTTTTCGAAAGGAAAAACACTATTAACATATGTAAGCAAATAATTTCAGTGCATGTGTAATGTACTGTGATTATGGGCTATTAATGTCATATTACAGTTGTGTTGAGGGGCAGTAATGGCATGATATCACCGCTCACTTTTTGTTGCCAAGAATAACAAAGCATAACAACATCTGACATGGAAATATGGCCGACAACACAGACGTGCGCGCACAAGTTTGCATTCAAGTATGATGTATGATGTAATGCTTAATTGCTTTCCTCTACTACATCATAAATTTCGGACTCTCCTGAGACTGAGGCTACTGTGTTAATAGCAATCAAAATTCCAACTATGTGCTCCATTCATTCCGTCTTCCGCAGTCCATCCTCAGTGTCACCTGGCAGCTGAGGGCTTATGGACACAGTAAACTATTCCGGGATACTTACCTCATGTAGGAATCCATAATCCATAAACATAATGACACCTTATTTTAGTTTATGTGATTACATGTGATGCTAAGATTTGCATCCACAGCACCTCTCCACTCAGTAAAACATTGGATTCCTGTAATTGGTAGTAGGAGTAATCCATGCACTTATGTGGGGGAGCATTGGAATGACATTGATATACAGCGCTCCATTAATTGCCATATGAATAGGGTCTGCAGTGGTTGGCGCTCTGCTGATGCATCACAGTAAAAGAGATGGGTCACTCTGTCTTCTCCAGCCCGCAGCTTTGCCAAGCTCATAATTACTAAAACCCCCAATTAATCTTCCCATCACATAGGCCAAATATACACTTCCTACCTATATAAATGAATTACAGTATATGCTCTTAGTAAATGTGCACGCTTGTGTGTGTATGTGTGTGTTTATGCAAACAGCCTCACATGCATGCATTCATGTGTGCACAAATATGCCAGTGTGGTCATGTTTTTATCCAACATATCATATTTTTGCAGTGTTTCCTGTAGTTCTATTGCAGACCATAAAGGGTATCAAGTGGTATCAGCAATGTCAATACTGATGCCACTTGAACTACCATCTGCAGTGTACCACAAAAAGCCCCTTTTGTACTTCGTCAACAGTGTGTTCACAGAATCAATGGGGAAAAAAACAAGGTAAAACTCAGATGTATGTGTTATAAAAGGATCAGAATTAGAAGCAACTTTATCTGCAGAGTATGTGAACACATACAAGGAGTATTTTGTTGGCACTTGTTGTGTCTCTAGTATAAAATAGATACAAAAATGTAAGAAAAAATGCAAGAAAAGTAAAATAAGACAAACTTTATACACATAGAAACTTTATACACATAGAAACAGACACATCTACAGGTACTGTGTTAAGTTTATGGAGGACACAGACTTTTAGAGACCATCAAATTTAATGGAATTTTTCTTTAATATGAAATAGTTTCACATTCCTTTGACAGATTCAGAACACTTCATCTGATTATCAACTTTATATTACAGTTTTAAATGAGAATTTATCCTGTTATTGTGTTTCAATGTTATCCATGAGACAACTCCTTATGTGAGTGTTCTTCACCGTGCTGGACTGAATAGAGGCGGTTGTCAATAAGGGCAGCGCTCCTATGTCTGAAGCATACACTGTGTCTGATTTCTGAGAGGTCAAAACAGCAGTTAAACGCACACTTTTACTTGACAGTATCACAGTGTGTGTGTGTGTGTGTGTGTGTGTGTGTGTGTGTGTGATGGAATTTGCACATGTATGTATGTGTGTGTCTATATGAATATGTATTTCTGATTCCTGTATGCGGCTCTGGCCCCTGGCCACTCAACCTTTACTCATTCAGAATACAATCTCTTCTTTACACTCCAATCTGCCTTTATCCATCATAGGACCACATCCATAACACCTTACTGGCACCCAGTGGGGAACACCGGTACTGCATCCACTTGATGCTTGGCTGCCAGCAGGGGAGATAGAAAACTGTTTACAAGTGGCATTTGCCCCTAATTAAAAGCAGCACTTGCTGGAGCACTTGGTCTGCAGAAGGACTAGCATCCACAGTGATGCATGCTGGGCCGCTGATCCGCCGGTAAGCCTCCTCCACTCTGAAGAGACACACACATCGGTCAATAAATGATCAAAACATACATGTAAGTACAGCAGATGACACTTCGACTCCACTGAATAGTCAGTTCACTGCTCACGTGTTTTTCTTAACAGTCTGGATGGTGATAAAACCAACGACATGTGAGATGCACAAGAGAAACAACACAGATGGCCCAGGGAGCAGCCGTTCCCTCAGACAAATGAAGAATAGTCTTTGTGATAGTGATTGACCAAGTCTGCAGAGTCTCTCACTCTCTCAGCGGCAGTCAAAACCCTCCATTTTCTAATTCTGCTGGTCCAACATCTGGCTGTCCCATGTGGAAAGGCCATTATGTCAGGACAGAGGATGAATGAAAGTAGCCATCGACCTGTCTGCGGAGCGACTAACTGGGCCGGCAGAGCCTGCGAGTTTTGACCAGCTTAATGGAGCACAACAGCTCAGCAACTAATCACCTGTTCTCTCTCATCAGCTGCTTCCCCCATGGGACAGTAATTGATTGTTAAGTGTTTGATGGATCAGACTCAGACGGAGCTGACCTGACTCAGTGAAAGCAACAGTACAGTTTGTACCCCATCTGTGTCTTCACACTCAGGGACAACTTTTTTTATCACAGACTGTAAAACATTTGTCCACACATTTCCCTTAGTTTGGTGTGTTAAATGACAATTATTTTTACCCATCTGCTATCATCAATAGACTCTTAATTCTTCTTGATTCAACCTTTATTATAAAAGAATGCTTCGTTTATGATTTACATTGACAGTAAACAACTATTTGAGTGTGTTTGTTGATTCATATTATGACAACTAACTTACAAATTGTATAAATTCATAAAATGAGCCTGTTTTCAGAATTCTGGAATATATTTGGCTGCTTTCCCTATATTAAAGGTTGAATTAAAAGTTTGCTTTAACACATTTAAAGGTTTCTGTGACATGTTATATAGTGACATCTAGTGGTGTTTAGAAAATATTTGTGCATTTACAGTAGATATTTCATTCATTCAACATATTTTACTCTATGTTCATGTATTTTCCATCAATTTATTCTATTTCATCTCCTGTTTTCATCTATTTCATGTAGTTTTTATAAGAACGCGTTCCCATCAGTCCATCTTCATTACATGTAACATGCAGTAGCTTAAGAACTGAAAAATTTGGCGTAAACCTTCACTTGGATGTAAGAGTGAACTGAGGAAATGTTGGTGTCCAAAGGTCAAAGGTCAAGGCCACTGTCACCTCATTTAAAAGTTTAATGTAATTTACCAACAGAATGTGAATGTGAGAGTGAATAAATAATCAATCAATAGTGTAAAATGCATAATCCATGATGATGATGATTATTATTATTATTATTTTGTGGAATGTTGTATAGTGACATCTGGTGGTGAAATGCCAGATCCCAAATGAATCCCTTCTCACCCTCGCCTACAGTGGCCACATAAATGCTAAATGTTGTTAAAATCAGAGTTTTAATTTGGATGTTCCTGGTCGTTTCACACCTTTATGTAACTTAAATATGGATGCCTCCACAAAGAAACATGGAGGAGACCAGCTCCAGCTCCATCACCCATTCTAACATAACAAAATACAAGTTAGTTGTGATATTACACAAGTGATGCATATATTTTTTAGTCAACCTTTATTTAACCAGTTTTTTAATATAATAACTCTCAACTTTAATCTGAGCTTACATCATCAGTAAATTCAATGTATGAAAATGCATATGTATTATATAAGTCAAGTGGCCTGTGTGTGTGTGTGTGTGGGTGTGTGTGTGTGTGTGTGTGTGTGTGTGTGTGTGTGTGTGTGTGTGTGTGTGTGTGTGTG
>JAQQZY010000016.1:29579964-29590044 GCA_030068375.1 Ostorhinchus rueppellii | reverse complement strand
ATTTTCTGGGGGGGGACCCCCAGACCCCCCATCTACCTTTGTGCCCCACCAAACATTATTTCCACCAGCCGCCACTGGTGTTTGTGCTAATAATATATGAAGTTATAGTACCAAAAATACCAGATTCATGAGTTACTTATTGGAAAAATGTACTCCAGAAGTACACAGTAGAAGTACTTCATAGTGTTTGTGCTAATAATATATGAAGTACTAATACCAAAAATACCAGATTCGTGGAATATTTATGGAGGAAAAAGATTTTATTTCATGTTAAAAGTATTTTTAACCAACTTTACCGTAATTCTCAGTTAAATAGCACACATGTAAACACCATGCAGAGTCAGATCATGTCTTATCTCAGTGTTCATTAAGTTTCACGTTCCTTCCATCCGTGTTTGACCTCAGATAGAACCATTATCAACTTCAGCACATTCCACTACTCATGAGTCATGCGGATTAAATGCCCGGCTAAGTTTCGTTTTCGTTACTCATGAAGTGTTTTGGCGCTCAGCTGATCTGCCCAGCTGTACTTAAAGCTGCGCCCCCTGTTCCATAAACACAACACGCCTCCTCCTCCTCCTGTGAAGATGCTTCTCTCTCTGATGAAGTCTCCGAAGCCGCTGGTGTATCGTTGCATCCAAACCCTGCGGTGCATTTTTGCAAGCCTCTTCTCAGCACTTAGGTTCTGGACTGTGGGAGCCTGCAAGGATGCGTCTGTTTCACTTCCTGACGCAAAAGTCCAGACTGTGACGACTCCGACCAGTGTTAACTACCACTTCACGCGCAAGTGTAACTACAAGTGTGGGTTTTGTTTCCACACTGCAAAAACATCCTTTGTCCTCCCTCTGGAAGAAGCCAAGAGGGGCCTCAGACTCCTGATGGAAGCAGGTAAAGTTACTTTAAAACCTCCTAAGAACCAGGAAAGGAGAAGCCAGGGCTTTATTTATTTATTTATTTTTTTAATATATTAACCCTTAAAGACCCAGTGCTACTTCCAAATGAATTTTCTCTCTATTTACCCTTTTTAATCGCTATTTATCATAATATTACATATACTATTTTGCATTTTTTTCAGTGAAAATCACGTATTTTTCTGTATTTAATTTACTGATCATATACTTTAATCATGTTGAAACTACATTTCTATATCCGACGCACAAACACCAGGCTAGTCTTCCTGGTGTCGTCTAAAAAAAAAAAAAAAAGATATTTGAGGATTATTTCACCATAAACAAAGAAAACTGAAGTAACAGTGACTTTTTCAGTCAAATATCTTATTAAGTGAACAGAAACTATGTCACTGATCCAACTAAATGGGTTTTACTGGTGAATCCATGTAAGTGGATCAGTGGTTCTTAAACTTTTTACAGTGGACTGCCCCCTGAAATATACGTTTTTAGCCAAGTACCCCCAACTCTCACTTAAGCATTTTTTATAGTAAAAAATTTGGGCAAAATTTGTTCCTGTGCCAAAGGTGTCTGTTTCTGGAACATATATGTAACTGTAATGTATACAAAATAACAAAAAAATACTTAGCTACTCAAATAAACTCATTTTGATGAGTATATAATAAAAATGTTCTTAAAATGTTAACAAAGCTTCAACAAGATGACTGACAATAAAACCATTATATGAATACATGTCATTTCAGCATGAATTCTTTTTTTTTTTTTTTCCGTATATGATGACTGATTTAATGTCGCTTTCAAAAAATTTTTTCAAGTACTCCCTCGGCTTCTTCCAAATGCCCCCTAGGGGTACATGTACCCCACTTTGTGAACCTCTGTTGTAGAAGATGACGGTGTTTACACAGTAACTACTGAGCCTCTGAACGTCCAAATGGGTCATATCTGATGACCATGAAAAGACGACAAACTGTATTTTACACCATACATGAATTGTTAGGATTAGTGGATGTAAAGTTATTAAATGTTTTACATCAGTAGACGACTTTGGTCACTGGTGGATATTTGGGTCTTCATGGGTTTGATAATCGTCTTGACTAGAAACATCATATTGGAACAGGTTTTTTTTCCAGATACATTCTTCATTATGTTATTTATTGATTGTCTTTTGCAGTGGACAGTTTTTTTCCTGAGTAAGTAAAGCTCTGAAACCCTTGTCCTCTACAGGGAACACAAATGCATTGTGGGGTCTCTGGAGGTTGATATTTATTTGACTGCAAACTTATTGCAGGCGTTTAACTGAACCTGTCTGTTTCTCTATTATTTTTCCATTTTTCAGGCATGGAAAAGATCAACTTCTCTGGTGGAGAGCCTTTCTTGCACGATAAGGGAGAATTTCTGGGAAAATTGGTGCAGTTCTGTAAAGAGGACCTGCAGCTCCCAAGTGTCAGCATCGTCAGCAATGGAAGCATGATCAAAGAAAAATGGTTTCAGAAATATGGTAAAATCACACTTGAATATCACTGTTTATTTCACGCTCTTATTTTGTCAGAATTAGTTGTAAACAAGTGGTGCCAGGCTCAAGAAACCCTGCTCCTTGCACATATTTTAGCTTATTTTGGCATCGGTCCACACTTTCATCCAAGTACAATGTTTGTTAAATATAAAAATTATATACAATTATAGAGAAATTATTAGACCACCCCTTGTTTTCTTCAATTTCTTGTTAATTTTAGTGCCTGGTGCAACTAAAGGTAAATTTTTTGAACAAATATAATGATAACAACAAAAATAGCTCATAATAGTTTATTTACACAGGTAATATCTATCCATTTTCCATGTTTTCTTGATAATAAACAAAATCACTTTCAGTTCTATCCAGTAAATTGAAACACAATGGATGTTTTTCTAAACATTTGAAATTTAGCCCATTTTAAGTAAACGGGAAAAGAAAAAGATTAAAAAATTTAACAAAAAAAATTCAAAAACAAGCTATTATTTAGATGTTTTGCTGAGTGATGCCTAAAATTAATTTCTATATCTCTGCAACGTTTTACATAAATTGAGTTAAAATTGACGTTTTTAAAAGTGATTTGAAATTTTGCCCATTGTAAGTAAATGTGAGGGAAAAAAAGATGTAAAAAATGTGTTAAAAATTTGAATTTTGACATACAGTTCTCGAACTATAACCACATCTATTCTGGGTCACTGGCAATCTATAAACCCAATTTGGTATAAAATCAATTAATAGTTTTGCAGCTATAGACATGTGAAATTTTGGTCATTTAAGTAAATGGGGAAAAAAATGTTTAAATTCTTTAAAAAATTGAACTTTGACCTACTTTTCCTAAAATGTAATGGTAATTATTCTGGGTCACAGGCAATCTATAAACCCAATTTGGTATGAATTGAACCAATAGTTTTGCTGCTAAAGTGTTAACAAACAAACAAACCGTACCAAAAACAATACCACTTTCCTCTCCTTTTTGGGGGCGGGGCAATAATATACCGTCTGTCTTTTCTCAGGTGATTATCTGGACATCCTGGCCGTCTCTTGTGACAGTTTTGATGAAGAAACCAACCAACTGATCGGCAGAACTCAAGGCAGGAAGAGCCACCTGGACAACCTGTACAAGATCCGTAACTGGTGCCAGGACTATAAGGTGGCGTTCAAGATCAACTCGGTCATCAACACCTTCAACATCGACGAGGACATGACGGAGCACATCAACCAGCTTAACCCTGTCCGCTGGAAGGTGAGGACAGGAGGATGTGTGTGTGACTGTATGGTGTGAGTCACGGTGACACATACGCTCAGAGTTTGTGTTTCGGTTTTAGGTGTTCCAGTGTTTGCTGATCGATGGAGAAAACGCAGGAGACGAAGCACTGAGAGAGGCCGAGAGGTTCGTCATCAGCGAGCAGCAGTTTGAGGAGTTTCTGGACAGACACAGCAGTGTCTCCTGTCTGGTTCCTGAGTCCAATGAAAAGGTAGGAGACTGCAAACACAGAAAACATACATGAATAGAAGTAGGTTTACATGTAAATACAGTTTTATTTAGTATGAATATGCACTGAACTGTTTATCATGCATGTATTAACCCTTTAAGGCTCCCCTATGACATTTTCTCTACGTTTAACCAGTTCCTGAGTAATTTATCCTCCTGTATTAAAACATCATCCTCTGATTTTTGCCTTTTCTGGTAGAAATCTGGTGTTTTCCTGTATTTAATTTACAGTCCATATAGTTCAGAGGAGTCACACTCAGTTTAGTTCAGGGGTGTCACTGAGCTCAATCTGACCTGAAGTGGGCTGGTCCAGTCAAATAATAACAGCAGAAAAAAGTAAATATACGTTTTATACGGATAGAAATTGTTATTTTTGTCTTTATATTTCACTCGTGTGGTTTTCCTACTTGTCTTTTCTCTCTGCCATTGCTTATTGTATGTTGTTGCTGTTAACTATGAAAATATTTATGGTGGCATGAATAAAGCCCCTTCTTTCTTTCTTTCTTTCTTTCTTTCTTTCTTTCTTTCTTTCTTTCTTTCTTTCTTTCTTTCTTTCTTTCTTTCTTTCGTTCTTTCTTTCTTTCTTTCTTTCTTTCTTTCTTTCTTTCTTTTTTCTTTTTTGTTTTCTGTCTTTCTGTCTTTTGTTTTTCTTTCTTTCTTTTGTTTTTCTTTCTTGTTGTCTGCCTTTATTTCTTTTGTTTTTCTTTTTTTGTTTTCTGTCTTCCTTTTTCTTTCTTGGTTTCTGTCTTTCTTTCTAATATTTACGTCTACAAAGTTTCATTAAAAATATGAAAAACAAACAATCTGAAATGTCTTAAGAAATATAAGTGCAATTTTCACAATATCCTGCTTCTGTTTATCATTTAAACTCGTACATTACAGCTTACAGATTACAGTGGATCTACAAATACACTAAACATTTAATAACAGGCACAATATTAGTACAATTCCATGACTTCTCTTGAGACATTTCAGGTTTTTCACATTTGTTCAGATTAGTTAAATTTTTTTTTTAAAAAAGGACAGTTTCTTAATGTAAACAATTTCATGAAATTTTACTTTTTTATACTAAAACTAAGAGGAAAAATGTGGAATTGTCATTATTTATAGGTTATTATGTTAGTATTTTACTGCTCTCATCCACTTTGGATCATATTGGTCTATGTGGAACCTGAACTAAAATGATTTTCACATCTTTGTTAATATTTTCAGTGTAATTTTTGCACTTCTTTGCTGGATTGGATCCTTTAGTGTGCAAATTTTGGCCCACAGACCATATGTTTGACACCTGTGGCATAATCTAATGGGGTTTTTTTCCCCTTTTTTTTCCCCACATTAAACATTATTTATAGGATATGATGCTATTATTTTACTTGAGTTCACATTGTTTTGACACCCTCGACTATTAATATCTTTGTAATTTCTGGCTGGATTGGACCCTTTGGTGGGCTGGTTTTGGCCCACAGGCTGCATGTTTGACACCCCTACTATAGAATATGATGCTAGTAACGTGTCATCTGGAATAGCACCTACTATCCATCTTAATCCCTCCCATTTTCTGCTCTTAATGTAGTGTTGGTATAGTAGTATGTTCATTATATGTTTGACAAAATGCACAACAAAAAATTAATTTTTGGTCTTGTCTTCACAGATGAGGAATTCCTACCTGATTTTGGATGAATATGTAAGTAGTTTTATTACTTTAATGTATTCTCTACTGCAACTTAAAACCATTTAACCCTTTAATACCTAGAACTATTTTTGTGGTGACCTCCAAATGAACTTTTCTCTTCATTTAACCTTCACTATGTGAGCTATCATTATCTATGTTATAATACCCTCTGCATTTTGCATTTTCCATTTAAAATTTCAAAAGGAAAAATGACAAAAAACTGACATTTTCAGCAAAGTATGTCATTAACTGAACATAAAAGCTTGTGTCAACATCCACTGTCATCTGTCAGACTACATGGGTTTTACTGGTGAATCAATGCTGTAGAAATTGACTTTGTTTATACTTTCACTAAAGAGTCTCTAAATGTCAGGGGACGGCAAGCTTTACAACCTGAAGAGCCATTTTTGTCTCCGGAAAAAAAGAAAAAATCTGACTGGAGCCATGAAAAAAATATTTCAACCCATGTACATTTTACCATGAGGTGGCTTCTCTGCTGTAGCCTATTAGTGGTTAGTGGGCTATTTCACTTTGTATTTCCATTACAGTAACGCAAAGTTTGGTGGATTTATGAAATTATACAACTAAAAGAAAGAAAATATTCAAGATTTGTAAAAAAAAAAAAATTAATGATGGACACTATTTCCAAAACATAATGGAGAAAAGCTCAACTTTCCTGTATAGTGGCTTATAAACAAACTATGAACAAATGCTAATTGAGCATCTTGGGATGAATTTGGGAAGAAAATAATACATTCTGGTTTTGATGCTGTCAAAAAATTATTTTATTCTGTATAAAGTCTGTGCATTTTTGCAGATGGACAAGGTTAGAATAGACTTAGGCCTATAACAACGACTCACTCAGTTCATTTCAAAATGTTCCTCATGTTTTTTGACCTGAAGAGCCAAACAGAGAGACTAAAGAGCCACATTTGGCTCCAGAGCCACAGGTTCCCCACCCCTGGGCTAAGTGGATAGTTTTTCATGCTTCTGAAAAGTGAAGAAACTGTATTTTAACTGAATTATATAAGTTTACTGACAGGTTGGGAAGTAATGCAACATTTTATGTTGGTAGATATTTTTGGTCACCTGCAGTTTTCAGGTCGTTTTAGGGTTAATTAAGTCTTTTTTTTTTCTCCTTTAGATGCGATTCCTTGACTGTCGGGAAGGGAGGAAGGACCCGTCCAAGTCCATCCTTGACGTCGGTGTCCAACAGGCCATTCTTTTCAGTGGCTTTGATGAGAAAATGTTTCTAATGAGGGGAGGGAAATACACGTGGAGTAAAGCTGACATGAAACTGGACTGGTGAAGCTCTGAGGCCCAGGGATTCAGAGTGACTTAAGTTCAGATTTGTATATTTGGAGTTTTTGCTATGTTATTTGTCTATTATATATATTTGTGTGTACATTTGTTAATACTTTTTGTAAATGAAGGTTATATTTCGGCCTTGAAGTGCTGCATTTTTTAAAAATTTGTAATCTATTTGACACTCTCATGTGTCTGAGAGGCCTGTTTGTTGTAAAAAAAAATTTCCATGTGTTTTACTTTAGTTTTTTTCCACTTCCTTCTGCCTCCTGTGTACTTTACATTGTTGACTTAAAAAAAAGCCGTTCCATTTAGAAGGAGTGTTATATTTTTGCACTATAGACACAAATTTGTGACCAAACAAAGCTAATAATTAACTGATTTGCACAGTATTTGAATATGTCTGTGTTTGTATTAGATTTACAAGCCGGTCTAAAGGTTAGTACCATAAAAGTGTTCCTAAATGAGCATAATATCAGATAAGAATGAGTATATTAGAAGTTTACAGGATAAACTTCCAAGTTTATAGAGTTTTTACTTGCAGAGAAGGAGGGTCTAAGGACAGGGGATGCCTGGGACATTTATCCATTCCCTTCTTCTACTGTTTATTTGACTGCTGTTTGTTTTCATTTCCAACTAATTCTGTAAAGTCCTATTTTTTTCTTTCTTTCTTGTTTTTAATGCTTTTATGTTATATACCTGTTGTGAAGCACATTGAGTCTGCCTTGTGCATGAAATGTGCTCTATAAATAAAGTTGAATGGAACTGAACTGAATTGAACTGAATATTGAATTGGGGCAACACGGTGGTGCAGTGGATAACACTCGTGCCTCACAGCAAGAAGGTCCTGGGTAACAGTGGAGCCTTTCTATGTGGAGTTTGCGTGTTCTCCCCATGCCTGGGTTTTCTCCGGGTACTCTGGCTTCCTCCCATCATCCAAAACATACACTGATAGGTTAATGGGTTAATCTAAATTGCCCATAGGTGTGAATGTGAGAGTGATTGTTTGTCTCTATATCTCAGCCCTGTGATGAACTGGAAACGTGTCCAGGGTGTACCCCGCCTTCACCCTTAAGTAGCTGGGATAGGCTCCATGTGACCCTAATGGCCCTAGTGAGGATAAAGCGGGTATAGAAAATGGATGGATGGATGGATGAACTGAATTGAGTTGAGTTGGAAAAAAAAGTGTTCAGAACAGGTTGTTTAAACACACCATGTGATTTCCAGGAAAGCTTGATGAAACAAAGCCACTAATGATTTGGCATCTCAATGGAATTTCCGTCATCTGGTTGAGCCAGAACTTACAATAACAATGTTGGAGGTGATCAGTGATAGTACTCTGATCCCTGACAGGAGAACTGGTAATGATACTGATTATTTTATGACAATGGGACCTTTCAGTTGGTTGAATATATGAGGCAGCAAGTAAACATTTCGTCCTCAGAGTTGCAAAATGAGCAAGGGAAGGAACTGACTTTGACCAGGTCCATATTGTAAAGGCAACGACTGGGTAAGAACATCCCCACAACTGTAAGTCTAGTTGTTTGTTCCTGGTCTGCAGTGGTCAGTACCAGCCAAAAATGGACTAAGGAAGGACCTCCCAACCTCAGGACAATTAATCGGAATGTCCTGGATAAACAAGTCCAATCTCTCCCATTTTAAAACTTCCAGGACTTCAGGGATCTGCTGCTAAGGTCTTGGTCCAGACACTACAGTTGACCTTCAGAGATCTGCTGGAGTCGAAGCCTCAGGTCAGAGCTGTTTTTATGAAAAACAAGTAACCTACACAGTATTAGACAGGTGGTAATAATGTTCTGCTCCCATAGATGATTGACTGGTTCAGATCCCATTGTTCTTTAGGTCCTTTTCGTCAGTACGGACAACTTTACACTGGGAATGAATGAGAAGATTTGGAGATGCTCTGCCCCAGTTGCTCAGATTTCTAGTCTTGCCCACTTTGTTGTTTCAAACACTTCAACTTCAAGGACTAAATGTTCACTTGCTGCCTAATATGTCCCATCCATTAGAATAATATAATCAATACCACTTAACCTATCAGTGGTGATCATGTTAAGGCTGATCGTGAAATCGTGATATGATATTTATGCCATATCAACCACCCCTGTGTAGAAAAAAAGAAAAAAGACAAACCCAAAACTATTATTATAACCTTGATTCAGACTTTTAAAGAAACTTTGTACATGGGGGCTTCTATGAAACTGGGCCCTAAAAACAGGACACGGGGGCTAAAAATTCAAACCAGATGTAGACTAATGTTCTGAAGCATTTTGGGTCTATTAAAAATAAATACTGAGATAAAATATTTTTCAGACAAAACATTTTTAAAAAAATATATTATTTGACATTTTTTAATACAAAAATCTGCGTGTAACATAGTAAAAAGGACATGAAAATTATGCCCAACTATTTTTTTGGAATATCTTTTTATTCTCTCACAGGTACATCTTTGGAACTGTAGTAAATACACAGTAAAATCACCAGTGTTCATTTAACACTTAGAGAGTACATTTTAACACTACCTCAGTGAACATATGGTCCTTATCTACAGAGTGTAAGATGTACACTGAACATAGAGTCAAATTTTCAGAGTTAATTCTACTCAGTTCAGTGTCAAAATTAACAATGAAATGTGTAAAAATATTTAACACTGTGGTGCTTTCACACTGCTAGAGTAATATGATGACGCTTTATAGAGCTATTTTTACCCCAGATTTAGTTATACAATGACTTTAATTTTTTACTCTTTATTTCTCTGCAGTGTTATTTTCTTCATTAGTTTATACCCTATGCTAATATTGAAGCGGTGTAGAATTGCAGGGGTCTCTGAGGTGGGGGTCAAGAAGGACGTGAGTTTGCTCTATAGGTTGTAATCACTCTAGAACATGCTTTTACTTTGGTAGAGTTTTTTGTATTTATGAGGTCACCATTAGGTACATCCTGGTAGAAATATATCTAAATTTCTCTTTCATTTGTGAGTCCAAAAAGCTGCCAAAGTGCCAGGTACCAAAATGTACCCAGTTTCATAGAGGGACCCAAATCTAAATATTGTCATATATAATTTTTCTATAAAATTTATAAAAGTATATAAATGTGCAATAGGTTAATGGGCTAATCTAAATTGCCCATAGGTGTGAATGTGAGAGTGATTGTTTGTCTCTATATCTCAGCCCTG
>JAQQZY010000016.1:29560494-29579864 GCA_030068375.1 Ostorhinchus rueppellii | reverse complement strand
TTAGCACCAAAAGGCAGCCAGACTACCATTCTGCTGTCAGGATGCTGGACAAGACAAAGTTTAAAAAAAAAAAAAAAGAAAAAAAAGAAAAAAATAATAACTACAAATACTGACAACTCCAAATTTTTCTCTTGGTTTGTGTAAAAAAAAAAAGAAAAAAAGGAAAATTACATAAAAATTTTTACATTTATAAAATTTCTTTTCACAAAAATGCAAATCACTTAAAAATTATTAAGGTAGTGTAATTCTATTAATGTACATTTGTAGAGCCACTGTGATATGGAAATTGGGATGCACAGGCGAAAATGATCAACTGAGGCAAAATATTGTTAAAATTGCACTTGTTTTTCTCAGAGAATTTCAGTTTTTTCATGGTTGTTCATGTTAATCAAATAAAAAAAAGGATTGTTTGCAATGTATATGTTTTCATCATGTAATATTACTTTTTTCACACTAAAACCAAGAGAGAAGTTTGGAATTGATATTATTTATATATTAATCCATCTATTCAAACTGGCATACTCACTTTAACTGAACACTTGTTTTTAGGTTGATGTTTTGTTTTTAATTGTGTTTGATGGTGTTATTTTAGGCTTTTTATTGTCATTGACTTGAAAGGTGTCACAAAATACAATTTATTATTATTATTATTATTATTATTATTATTATTATTATTATTATTATTATGCCGTTCCAGCCCACTTCAGATCCTACTGGGCTGAATGTGGCACCTGAACTAAAATGACTAACACTTCCGTCCTAGTCACACACCGTTCACTTCCGTCTCCTGACACCAGGGGGGGCTCTAGTTTGTGAATGACTGTAGTTTCGGGTCTCTCCTCTAAGCGGCAGCGTAGGACAGAATACGGGATCCTGTGACGGACAAATGGCGTCCCTCCAGTGTAAAGCAGCTGATTTCCTACCAGGCACGGCAGCAGAGACGGCGGAGAGATAAACACACCGCCCCCGGTTCTGTTCGCAACCGGACAACCGCTTGGTTTTCGGAGGATTTATGTAGCAAAGTGTCGCGCGGACGCTGCGTAGTTTAGAATAGAACCGTCTTCCGGTGTCAAACAGACTCAGCTGCAGCTCGTGCGTATTTAACTACGGTGGGGTTTTTTTTGTTTTGTTTTTTTTTTCTCTTGCTCCTCGGTGTGAGTGTTTCTCCGGGGCCTGAGCTCGGGCGACAGTAGCGGGTCAAATGTTTCCACCCCGCCGTATGAACATGGGCATCACCCCTTCTCTCAGACCCTCCTCCTCTTCCTCCTCTGCCTGACTGTTTGGCCGTCTCATCGTTAATCCAATTCAGGAGATCATCTTTTCAACCTTTCCCGAGGTTACACCATCAAGACGGCGTTATCTCAGAAAGCCAGGTAAGGTGTTTTTAAGGTGCTTTTTTTTTTTTTATTCCAGTGCATCTGTGAGACATATCGCGTTACTGTGATCCCTCTGTCAGTGTCATATTTTTACCATTTCCTGTTTTTTACTGCAAAATCCAACGTGTGGCTCACATCCACCATAACAATTAACGATGTCAGCGGTGACTTCTTAAGTCTATTTGCTGGGTTTTTAACTCCTTCCTTGCTGGTTTTGATGTAAACAGTTGTAGTGTAGTGTATGTCACAAAGTGCTGGCAGCTGCTCCAGGGTTGCATAAGTACAGTTTTGAGCCTGTGTTTATGTCATCAGAGTTGCTGTAATTGTTGTTCACCCTCGCCTTACCTCATATTCCTTTCCCATTCAGCAGCTGCACAGTGTTGTATGTGCACTCCAAACATAACATGCTCGGAGTGAGCTCTGAAAGGTCACTTAGTGCCCTGCTATTTCCATTTTAAGCAGCAGGTCCCCCTCAGGGTACAGTCAGATTATAGGCAGGGCGATGAAACCAGGCTACTAGACAAACGGAGCATTTCTGCAGTTGTGTGTTATTCCACCTGAACACAGTGTCGTCCTCTGTCACTCTGTCTTATCTTCTCTCAGGTGGGCTAAAATAGTGTATTGTAGAGGCTTATAGTGATAATCCGAGGTGTATTGTCTCCCAGTTACATCCTCTCCTCTGAAGGAAGCCAAAAACACTCTGCATCCTACAAAGACATTATACCCCCAAAATGCCATTAATGTGAGGAAAAACTGCCTCGCTTACTCGATAAAGGCCTGTTTTTGTCTATTTGCCTCATTCCCTTTAATTTCTGCAACACAAAGAAAAGTAAAAATCATCCTTGCACCAATTTTTCAGAGTGTAGTGAGTAAAAGACAAAACACCCACAGAGAAGTACTAACACAGCCAAAACTTATTTGGCCAAGGACATGATGAGGATGATTTATACTGGTTTAATAGTCTAACTTGTTTTTTTAGATACTTTTTTGTTTCAAGAGATGATTTGTTGAGTTTAGAGGATCGGTATGTAAATAGTAGCAGGGGAAATTAAAGGTGCAATCATGTAATATCCATGCACATTCATGTGGACTCACTTTTGGAGTCTATTTTGTGGTGGGAACTGGTGGTTTACCAACATTTGCTAACTTCATTTCTAAGATAACACCTATCTTTGTTCCCTTCCCTCCATCCAGGCAGCTGATAACACTGGTCTAACAACCAAAATGCTCCCAGAATAAAAGTAGTGCTATGTGGCTATAGCTCAACATCCAACACAGGGTCAAAAGGTGCAATTCTATGAATAACACAGTGTGCATATTGGAATGATTTTACTTTTCAGATTGAGATATCAGATTCAGTTTCAACTAGGGATGTCCTAATCGGTATTGGCTGCCGATCTGACATTTTTTTTAGAAGATTGAATTGGATTTAGTCATGAGATTGGGCTGATCTGAGCCCAGTTGTGTGTGTGTGTGTGTGTGTGTGTGTGTGTGTGTGTGTGTGTGTGTGGTGAATAAACGTCCTGCCCACTCAAATGAAAGTTTCCAAAGTTAAGGAAAAGGACAATGAGTTTTATGGTCTGTGCGCACTCATTATGAGGTACGTAGAGTAGTGATGTGTAAGTTGGATTTTTTTTTTTTTCAATCTGTGAGGCTTTTGTGGAATTATTTGACCCAACCTGCCCCTCAAATAAACTGACATTCTTTTGACCCGCCCCAACCTGACCCATGAGTAACCCACTGATCAGCGCATCACTAACGCAAGGCACGGAATGCACCCCCATGTAATGTAAACAGAGTGGACCTGATCATAGATGTGCTACAGCAGTTGCAAACAAACTATCCACAGTCCAAAACAGGCCTGCCAAAGGTTCTAATTTGTCCCACACTATGAATTTGGAAAGTGCAAAAATTATACTGAAGTAATTAAGTGTTAGAGGTGTCATATGTGTTTTAGTTTAGGTTCCACATTCAGCCCAATTGTGATCTCAAGTAAAATAATACCATAATAACCTGTAAATAACGACTCCAAATTTAAATCAAAATTTCATTGTAAAAAGTCTGTGTTGGATTGGTATTGGCAAAACTAATCCCCCCCCCACAAAAAAAAAATTGATTGGAAGCAAAAAAAAAAAATCCAGATCTGGACATCACTAGTCTAAATGCTTTTGTTGTTTCTTGGGAAACAACAAGTAACAGTTTTCTCATTTGTTTTTCAATTCATCTTAACAAAGAAATTATGTAAGATTTAGCACTTTTTAAAAAATATCTGAAATGGATCATTTTCAGTGTAACAACCTGGTCTTAGAAATGGAATGAGCAGGCACCAACAAATGACCAACACAAACTTTACACAAGCACATGAGCACGAGCTTCATCATGCTCACTCAGATTAATTCAAGCATGGCAAAAATGGTTAATCTAAGTTTGTGTTTTTGTTTTTGTTTTTTTTTTATTCAGTGTTTGACTTCTTTTTAACTGTGTACCTATTAAACAAGGACTTAGGACCAGTATTTATAATGTGCATGTTCCACACTTTTTATTTATTTATTGCAAGTCATTTTGTTATTACATATTAAACAAGGTGAGGCTAGGTAAATGTATTTGTATAGCACAATTTGTACACAGGGCAATTCACAGTGCTTTACAAAAATGGAAAAAAGACAGGTTAAAAACACACAATTAAAACATAAATGATAATCAGTTAAAATAAAGTAAATGTAAAACAACACTACTGCACAAAAAAGATTGTCTTTATATCATGCAGACCGTATACATATATGTATCAGGTCCATCCTGTACACCTCTGCATTAAGTTCCTTCTCATTGTGTGCTATTGATTCTCTCTCCAGTTTCATGCTTCTAGTCATATCACAGCAGCCGTAGAGCTTCTCCAACTGCACTGCTTGTCTGCCAACATGCACAAAAACACACAAAGCACACACGGGGAACATTAAATACAGTATGTCACATGGATTTTTGTCTCTCATGGGCTACGTGATGCACTTTGTCTCTGAAAGCACTTGCTCCCATCGGGGAATAAGCGCATCAAGTCACTCGCTTTTCCAGATTAGTTGAAAACAAGAGGTAGATGGTTTCTGCAAAGCAGTAACACACTCTTAGACTGACCAGCAGCAGTTGGTCCCTTCCCATAGGAAAGGGGAGATGAGTTTACTAAGGCTGCGAAGGAACGAGGTTACAGTGACGTACCTTTCCGGTCCAGAGGGAAAAGACACGTAAAAAATACACACACGAATGTACATGTGAACACATACATGTGTACTGTGTGTACTGTATGAGAGCACTTTATATAGAAATGGGAAGGCTAATTTTGTTGGTGTGATGATAGACTCTCATAGCACAGGCGGTCTCTCAGTGGAGAGTTTGGTTGCTTAATGTTTATCTAAGCCTTTCATGGTGCCGTCTGACCTTGGCTTGGCCATGTACTGAAAAATATTACTGCAGCGTTTTTCAAAAGATCTCTGCTGAATATGTTATTGTGCCCATGATGATAAGGCACTTTGGTTGTTCTATTAGACATTCTGATTCTGTAAGAAAATCCACCACTGGATTTGTTTTACCTTGATTCAGCTTTAGGTTGCAGTCTTCACACCCCGTTTTCTACTTAACAAGGCACAAAACAGATTTTTTTAGCAGCTAGATGATGGATGACATTAGATTAAAATAATTATATATGTAGGAATGAATAGATTAAAGTGTTAGTCCGGATTATTTGAAGGTGCTTATCTATGGTGTATCAGTGTTTTATCTGCAGTGAACTGAATGCTCTCACAGACAAACAGAAATGCCAACACAGGGGCGAGGCAATCAATTTAAGTGTTATGTAAGTAAGTAAGCATCTTTGCTGCTTTGTCTTTTCATCAAGCATCCTTTTTACGATTGAGCTGAAAGTGTTCATCCCTTGTGTTAAAGCCACCAGACTCAGGGGGAATGTACCAGAACACACTTAGGACAAAAGCCACCAACAAATCAATGCTATGTGTCTACAAACTATATCGGTCACTGAATTATGTATAAAACTTATTTATTTATTTTTACACGCGTCTATAGTTTTCTTCAAACTAAGACTCTCCTGGAATAAAAGTATGTCTTATAATCGTAACATGCTGCATCAGCTGATAGTTTACTTCATACCTCTGTTAGCTTAGCTCTGGTTTTATACAAGAAACAGCCACGGTAAAACCACAAATCACCTCAGTTTTCTGTATGGTTTGTGTTAGTCAGTAGTTGCTCTTAAGATGTTTTTGGAAAAGTCCAAACAAGGTCAGAACCGACACAGTTTAGTCTGAACTGTGGAACAACAAACGGCAACTTAGCACAGATAATAACATCATATGGTGACTTTACCTTCTTAAGCCTCAAAATCAGACTCAACTGTGTAGATTTCAACATCAAACTCCAGTCTTTTCATTTAAAGCTGTGTCCAGTGGAGAAATCAACAACAGTATTTTCAGCTTTCATCACCTCATCATTTTCTTTGACTCTATGAAGCCGCATTTCCACAATGTGGTACTGGCTCAACTCAACTCTGCCTTTTTGCGTTTCCATTACGTAGAATTACATGGAATCTGATACCTGGTACTTAAAAAAAAAAAAAGATAGTATGTGCTCGGCCGAGGTTCCAAAATGGGTGAAGAAATACTAAAATGTGATTATGTAAACACTGCAGACCGCTGATTGGTCAGAGAGTTATCATCACTTGATCAATACATGGCCTGCCATTTTTAACAAACCAGATTTGGAAGTTGACAGTTAATATACCAGGAGGCTAAATACATCCATGATGACAGATCGCAAAACAACACTGTCATCGGTCGAGGAGGTTCAGACATTTCTGTCCTTGGTAGCCGATGAAAAGATTCAGCGTGAGCTTGACGGGTCAACACGCAACAAGCAAGTTTATCAGCAGAAGTTGTACTATCCTGTAATAGAAATGGCATCCAGGAAAAGGACCTGGTACCCGAGTCAAGTCGAGCCAGTACCATTTAGTGGAAATGTAGCTTAAGTTGTTTATAATAGGTTCTCATTCCATCTGGTCACTTCTTCATAAAAGGTCCCATGGTGTTACTTTCCTCACCATGGGAGACCAGCAGTGACTCAGTACTCCCTCTAGTGGTCACATGAATCCAATGGAGAGTTGGTATGAAAGGATTCAGTTCATATCTTTGCAATCCAAGGTGTTAGCATCTTTGGTAGAAATTCCAAACCCTTTATTCTAAATACTTAAGTGATCATTTTAAGTCATTTTTTAAAATATTCAAAACTAGAAATTCTTTAGATATCTGGTGGTTTTAATGATTACCAGTTTCATTTGCATTAGAAAAGGCTGAACACAATGAAGCTATGAAAATATTCAATACAAAGTGTACGTTTGGATGGATTCTGGTTTTAAGGCAAACTTTTTTTTAGATTGCTCAAACACCATTTATGCTGCTGGTCCTGTCCACAGCTGTACATTATTTAGCTATAACCTCAGCACTATTGCCTCCTTCTATAAACTAAGGCTGAACTGACTGTGATTTACAACCTACAATATACTGGCTATGAATAAATACCTCATACAGCCTCACTTAAAATAATCTAACCCTTTAAAAATAATACAGTGATGGCAGCTATATTGTTTTGTTGACTGCAGTGGTCATTCCTTATCACTACTGTGGTACTAAATTTTGGTGGTTGAAGTCTTAAATTCTGTTGTAATCACCAAAGTATATCTAACTAATAAACAAGGGCAGCTGCAGATTTCCAGTATGGAATCTGTGTCAGGCAAACGTCCAGGCCCTGAAGACTCTGTGTAAGAGTTAGAACTCTGCTTAGCTCTGGCGCGGCACCTCAAATTAAGGAGATTATGCAGTCGGAGACCCAGTTTATGTAGAAATACAACACTGGTACCTTAAAGCCACTTAACTTGTAATTAAAAGTCAATTACTGTCAGTTCCGTATTACCTGGGAAATCTTGTTAGCTTTGTCAGTGTTGGCCTGTTTACGAGGTCAGGACAACACTGAATGTAAAATTTATGTAGTTTGATAACTAAGATTATGTCCCTATAGGTAGTTTTTGATTTTAAATGTTGCCAGTGATGGATCTGGCCTGCATTTGGCTACTTATTTTTTCGAATCTCTTCATTTAAGTGTAAAAACTGATAATAAATGATGTTGAAGTATAACTTGGTCTGATTTGACAGCATGTTTGTGAGTTTATGTAAAGTTTATGTTGAAGTCTGACATGTATTGATGCCTTTTCTAAGTCTGTTACCCCTACATCAGTTATAACAGCCTAGTCACTAAATATCTAGGACTGGGGGGGGGGGAATCTACAAAGATCCTTTCACTTGCTCTCCAAAGCCTTTCCTTTAGCTATAAGTAGCTTAGAAATGGAGTTGGCTAACCACAACAAATGCACCACAATGCAAAACAGGATGCTTGGAATCAATAAATGCAAAAGGATCACCAATCAAAGGGAAATAACAATGACCAAATCTTATATAAAAATTGCAGATAAACACTAAATGGTCACAAACAAGAAATAATACAGACAAAATATACAATTACAGTTGAAATAATTAATTTAGATGATAATTAAAAAGAAAACAAATCAATAAGAGACATTAAAACTGGTAGAAAAGAGGCTAAAATACATAAAATCTCATAAATAGTGAAAGTGTAACCCTTAAAAGCAATACAAGGAGGAAGGGAACTAGAAAGTAATCAAGCAATAGGTGGTAAAATCAGTAAGAAAAGTAAAATAAAGTAAACAGGAGCACAAATATGCTAAAGAAAAATAAGAAGGAAAAGATTCCAACAATCACACAGACATGCCAACAGAAATGCATTTTAAGAAGTGATTACTGAATCTGTGAATCATATTTCATTAGGCAGGTCCAACTTTGACTCTTTAAAGGCAACACATAGACTTCCATTTTTACTACTACAGACACATATTGCTTCCAAATACTGGTTAGCGCTTTACTTCATTACTAGTTATTGAACCCAGTTGACCCAGAACCTCTGTGTTTTGATTAGATTTCCACACCTTGAGTCATCGCTTGGCTATAATTCGACTTCAGGGGCTGTAGTCTGCCTTTGTGCAGTCAGGTTGCCAACCATTATGCAACACCTCAAATGCCATTTCAGCAGGGTGGTGAGAGTGAGTGTTCAGGGTGGTGCAGATTTCCAGGAGAGTGTAGGCTATATGTGTGTGTTTATTTGCCGGGGTTGGATTTTGGAGTGTGGTGCACACGTCAGACAGTCAAAAACGCAATTACTTGAGATGTAAATAGCTTCTGAAAAGTATGTTCACACACACACAGAGCGCTTTAGCTCCATTATGGCTTGTATCCAGGATGTGAGGATTGTGTTGTGATGAGATGGGGGTTGTTATGAGAATAATATTTGGTGCTCGTGTGCGTTGTGCTTTTTCAAGGCGTATTACCTGCCAATTTTGAGCCGTTCTCCCCCCAGGTTCCATTCTCCGAGACAGGTAGAGCTAGTAAAGCGAGACTGTGTTATATAATAAATGCGCCACACATTCTGCTGACCATCTGACATTGTGTGACTTTACACTTTCCAAGATTTAGCGTTTCAGGAATGCGTAAATTGCAGCCTGTGGGTTGAGTCAGTTCTCAAAACAAGCAGCAAGCAAGCAACGGAAGACAGAAGCTACACATCAATGTATTAGAATAGTCGTGGCTTATCTGTAAGTTTTCTACTGTGCATTGTGACAGTTGTGTTAACCCTCTTTAGGCAATGAAACAAAGATCTGTTTTTTTACCCTGAGTCTCTCATACTGAATATCAAGTTGCTTTATGCTGTGGTAATTTTGCAGGAGATATGCATATATACAGTCTGCCTAATGAGCTAAACAGTCAAAATGTTTTCATAAAGGCTGCCACTGCAATTTTTCTGTGGTCGATTTTACTCACTCCTGCAGAAAATGGCCTGAATATAGATGATGCAACATCATTATGGTGAGATATTTTCAGTGCAGTTACAGTGGAGAAAAAAACTCTTCTTTGTGCAGTTCAGATGTTGGTGTGCACCCCACATATTCCTACTGTGGGGGTTCAAGTTACTAATTTAGGTAAAAGGCGATATTTTGCGGGAGGAGACACTAATTTTCCCACCCACAGCAGATGATCGCTGTCCAATTCAACAAGAGTCGTGCTGCTAATCATTAAGGTGTAGTGCTCACACTCCAGCTCACTTGGGAGTAAGCCAACTTTTTACTCTTACTACGTTTGTCTCCATCACTGATGCTTTCCACCCACACATTGAAAGCAGGATAATACAGTGTGTTTGGGCTTCAGCTTTGCGCAAAGTCATTCTCAGAAATGTTGACTAACTGAAGCAGAAGTATGTAATTCAGGATGTAGGCCGAGATCTGGGAGTTGCTGCGTTGCATTCCCCTAAATTGTTGGCGTCACACCTATGCTAGCCTCAGTTTGGAAAGACTTGACTAAGTGCAGAGGGATCCTTTACTGCTTAACCCATTTATACCTAAAATGCCTATAAAAACCTATACTAACCCAGGGTAAATGTCTTGAAAAAATACGAAGAATTGTCAATGTCTATAAAAACCTTAATATCTAAGCCTCTGAAGCACATAAAAACATGAAATTAAATGCATTTAAAAAGTAAGACTTTCAGGTTTTGTTAAAACATGGACCTTTAGCATTAACATACCAACATATTTTTATAAAAAATCTCCAAGTCAGATATGTTAGGAAAGAGACTTAAAGCTGCGCTACACAACAACTGGCAGGAGGTGCAATGATGCGCTGCGCAGCATCCGGTATAAATGGGTTAATGAACCATTATTATTATACATTATTACACACACATATGACACATGAAGTTGCTGTTGTGTTCAAGGACACATCCTGAAGAAGAGTGGGATTTTGCTGCCGTTATTGTTGTTTGTACCTTCAGGTTTTAAATATAAGAAAGAATAATGAGACTTGTATTATCAGATTATCTGAAAGTGACTGTTTTAACTTGCGATCTAGGATGATATAGCCAAATCTCAGTCAACATGAATGAGAAATCATAATTGTCTTCTAGAGTGAAAGTTAAGGAAACCATTGTGTTACTTGTGGTTTATTTGTAGTTTCTATATCATCCCAACATGACAAATGCTTTCAAAGAAGAGGCAGACTTGAGAAACTGAGAAGTAAAACATTCAAAAAAACAATTATAGTTTCTCTTTTCAAGATCAAAATCTGCCAGTAAATACAATAAAACATTGATAGTGGTAGTATTTAGTGTGAGCTCCTTTTGCACTTCACATCAACCTTGTAACTCAGACAATATGAGATTTATTGCATTAATTTTCTGATGTTTTATTTGACACTTATTTGTTGACTGTTTGTGCTGCTACTTGTCATATGGACAGGGTGCAATATATACTTATTTCAACCTTTTTAGAAGCCATTTAATTCAGTTTGTTGTGTGTCTTTTAAGGCTGTGCACATACTTCCTTTATTTTCTTGTTTTATCTGACGAAAAAAGAATGAGACGTTAATATGTATGCTTAGTTCAACCCTACAGAAACAACAAAGCTAAAGGTGGACTAGGACATCTGCACAGTACTGTATATGCAAGAAGAATATATAATATATGATGATGTGAGCTTGGAGCACTTCAGTAAACTCAAGTAACCATCAGAGTGCAAAAAAGCTTAATGGATGTACCCTCTCTTTTAAATGAGCAAACATGTTGTTGTCATTTCTTTTTTTCCCCCCTCGTTCTTTTGATATGTAAAGCCACAAAGAGACATCTGCTACTGAAGTGTTTCCTCTCCTCACTTTCAGTGGTTTTACATCCTTTGTGTGTCTGCAGCAAACCCAACAACAGGATGTTAGAGCATTTCTTGAGGTATTTTTTTGGCTTCCTCCTTCCCATGAAACCAAGCAGCTCAGTTCTTTTTACAAGCAGCTGGCCAACTGTAAGCCGCCCCAGGGTACAACAAAAACTGGTAGATGTTGTGTAAGATTGAAAAATTGAAGATTTGTGGATGATACTGGGGCTGTACTGGTTATGTTACATCTGCAAGGAACAAAGAAGCCGAAATGGTCACATGAGGTCCCGGAATGATACATAACACTTTAGTTTGCACCTTTTTGTTTCTCATCTGCTGTGCTGTAACTGGTTGATTACTGAAATTGCCACTGAATTGTGTGTCTCTTTGACCCACCGCTGGCAAGAGAGCCTCTTTGCCACAGATAAATCTCTGAGTGGCTCTCTGTTCAAGTACTCCTCTCCTCCTTTAGACATGAAAACTCCATTGTCCAGTGTAGTGACAGCAGTCCTGAACATGCAGCAGTCACACCAGTTAATTTAGTCCTATCCATGCAGGGCTCTCATTGTTTTCAATGAAAGTGAAGTTAGATTCATGTGCTTGGATTCTGCTTGAGTTGCTTCTTGGCAGTCTTGTCATGCCTCGCTCAGCATCTACAACCTTCATGTGGACAATTACCACAACAATTACCCCCTTTGAGTCTAGACAAAAAAAACACACTTACATCAGACTTTTGTCTTCAGTATTAAAAGGTTGAGTCGGGTACAGTCGATGTTCAGTCCGAGGTCAAATGACTCTGCAGTAGGTGTGGGTATTCATCGCTGACAGTTATGACTCATGGTGACGAAAACAGCAATTTTTCATCTCTTTTCAGTTGCGATACTTGTTCCATCCAGCCACATGTTCCATCTTTGTCTGTTCCAGCAGGGAATTCAAACTGTTCAGTCAGTGCTGAGATTAAAACATGGAATAAAGTAAAAGATATGCATATGTTGTTGCTATCTTTTGGACTCGTTTATCTTTGTAGGGAAATTCAGTCTCTGCATTTTACACATCCCGACACACAGCCCCTAGCATTATCCATGAACGACACTTTAAGCCCAGCTCCAGATCTTCATCATTACCTTGGTCGACTGATCTGACAGGACCTATGTATACCTGGGTTTGATGGTGGGAAAATGGAGGAACAGGTTAATTTGACACAGAAAAACCCTAGCCTGACTGGGAATCGATCAGATGACCTTATAGCTGCGATGTAGACATTCACGGAAGTTCATTGTGTACAACCTGAATCACAATTTTTCTCCCTTCATCTGTGTTTTTGTATCATTCTGGGCTGCAAGTTTTATTTTATTTATTTATTTTTTAAAAATTTTGAATATCAAAAACAAGTTTTAAAAAGAAAAACATTCGAAAAGGATTGGGATAAAGTACAACTTATATACTCCCACCCCCTTATCCCATTTTTTTTCTACTGATCACAAAGTCCCATGTCAGTTGCACAAAGTAACTTAACAAATCTTACCCTCATCAAAATAAATTCTAAACGATCCTGCACAAAACACAAAAAATATTATCCATATAAAAAAAAAAAAAAAAACTGCCCATTTCATAGCCGCATTATGCATACAGGCTTCACTTCAAACATAAGTAGGCAAAACTATTTCCAGATCCAAAAGGACACTCCAATATATGGAAATAACCCTTCTGCAGCCTTCTACATCTCATAGACGATGGCAGTGGAATGGGGACAAATTAACCCCAAGGAATACACAAGGGTTAAATCAACCAAAAAAGAAAACAAATATCACACACATGTGCAACAATTTTACTTTGACTTTTCCACAACACTCAGTGTCCAAATAACTACAATAGTTTGATAATGTCTTGATGAATTAAAGGTAGTATAGAATAGTAGTTTTATAATGACTTTTACATTTTCACACTTGACTAACTCTAAAACATCTGTTTATATTAGACAGATGGAGTTCAGATGCCGGAGCTGCAGCTGACAGGCTTACAGTAATTCATTAACAGTTCTTCAGCACTGATTTAAAAAATAAAAAAAATAAAACAGCTACTCAAACTCTGCAAGTCACAAACTAAAATGTGGACTCCACTGGAACCAGATGAATCAAACACACCCCATGCCAACTAATTTAAAATGATCGACAAACAGAATAAATACCGGAGAGGCTGATGTACAAAACACAGCTCTGAGCCTTTGAGGGCAAAGAAGTCTGATATATAATGTAATGTTCGGCATAAATATAGCATTACTATTTCATAGTTACATCATGGATTAGTCTGTAGAGTGCATGGTGCATGCTGAATCAGAGATGAGGAAGATTAACCTTTTACAGCAGATTCATTAGCAGCACTGTTCGAGATAGCAATGGTTATAATTTATAGTGTATCACTGCAGATTCAGCCATGCAAGGAAAAAAATCTCCGAATGGACAGTATTTATTTATTTATTTTTGCTGCATCACTGACAACATATGAATACTGTTCTATTACCTTCAGGCAAAGTGACGTGATGTTTATGTTTATTAGAAATTTGAGGTTTTTTTATTAGGATAAATAGTGGCCAATTGAGTAAATCTGTTCCCTTAACGTGACCCGACAGAACCAAATGGGTTTCACGGCAATAATATCCCTGCAATTTTTGTTTTGGATTAGCATTCACACGGAATTCTAATGAGACTTACTTCAAAGCAGCCTGGACCTGATCCCACAATGAAATAATATAAACTTAATAAAAATTAAGTCCGTCATTGCCAGCATGTTTTCTAACAGAATCTGTTTTGGACGAAAGTACAAAGAGAACTGCGGATGGACTGTTCGAATGACAAACTGTTTACAGACGTTGTGTTTTGATGTCCCCGTGATAATATGAATGAAGCAGGAGTGGAGTCCAAACACTGAGCAGCTTCCTCCTAGTGAAAAATATGTTTATTTCGGTCTTTTTCAGTAGTTGATTTCAATGTTCGCCACTGCAGAATAGGTAGGATTCAACATGTTACACCGCAATAATGAACCTGTTTACATGCACACTAAATCAGATTATTGAAGTGGTCATGTAAGCTCTATAACGTAACATATTTTTCATACAACAGCAATTATCTGATTATGAGAAATCGGATTAGCACACCTGGATTTCTCCCCAATACTCTGGTGTCTTTATGCATGTATTCCCGTTAATCTGAATTATTTAGTTCTTTTACAACTCCACGTGTAAAAACAAAAATAGATTGTAGAAAACAGAAGTTGCGGTCAAACGTGAGCAGAAGTCAATTACATGGAATTGGAATTGATTCTTCCTACAATACGGAATCAAGAACTGAACCAGCTCCCAATAACTCAGTTGTAATCATTGCTGTTTCTTAACAATTCCTGTTATCGGTTCTGCCATGTCGTCATATCAAATCACTCATCACATTGTTTCTGTATTTTGGTTCAGAAGCTCTCTAAAGTACGGTTATATTTGACCAATAAAGACGACACTGGGGCCATTTGCAACAGTTGCAGATTGTTAAGCATTAAGGCATGTTACTATTACCTACAGCTGAGCGTGGATTCAAGTTAATATTCCTAGAATGACCGGCTTCCCTGACCCACCTCTGAGAGCCAGTCAGTCTGGGTGGCCAGTTCCTCTGTATTGTGGGTTAGTGTTTGAGGCAGGGAGGACCTCCTGCAGAGGTGTTTTCCTGACCCTTCCTCCACCCCCATCCTGTGCCAGATCCATCAAGAGTGAGATCGAGATGCCCCTCGGACGCTCACTCAGAAGCTCACGAGACGGACCTGACCAGACCTCGGCGTTGGTGGTACCTGGGTCGGGTACTCACCGTCCTGCTCTGAAAAGTCGATGTCATCCACTATTACTCAATAATGCAAAATTAAAATAAAATTGATCTAAAATCGATTTAAATAGATTTTTTTTTTTTTTACTCAGCCCTACCTTTTATAACCCTTTCTGCAGTTTGTTCAAATTGCATGGAAAATGTCAATTAGCGTTAATTCAAACAATACCATTTGAACTATAGTTTTTTCCTAATTCAATAAGAATCGATAGGGAGTCAAATCAATAAGTGATATCGATAATGAAAACAGAATTGCTAATTTTTTTTTTTAACAATTCCCATCCTTATATATGCGTACTCTGAAAGAAATCCGTGAATAGACTCAAACCAAGTCTAAACCAAGGTTTTTTGATTATCGTAGTGCATGTTAGCGCGTCATATCTGATTATTCCAATTATTCAATTACTTGCAGTTATACATTTTTATGGTCATCCAAACAAGCTCAGTGACGTCACAGTTTTGTCTGGTTATTTTGTTGTAGTGACTATTAGCTGAAGCTGTGTGGAGCAGTGAGTGACACCAGATTGCCAGCAAAGTCGACCCTTTGCTCGGGCTCTGTGTATCTGTCAATAGAAATAGGCTCAATGTGGCACGGCTGTCGTCTTCACTTAGCTTCTCCAACACTAATGTCAGCCAAGATGGCTTTTTGGAGGGGAGAACAACCCTATTGCCACTGCTTACAGCCTTGTTCTGTTGCACTGGCAAGATACAACGTCTTTGTCCCCGTGTCAAACAAGGACGTTCTTCTCGCTGCCTTATCTTGTTTTGTTATGATCTTTTCATTCTTTGTGCTCTGGAGAACTGTATGTTGTCACTGTTGTTTAGTACTGTTCGGCCCTGAGATCCCCTTTGACAATAAGACTTTGTGGTTGTGCGAATTGCCTCATACTTCAGCTCGTGTTGTGAATGTTTCTCACCGATGTGTCACGACTCTTCCCCTCCTTGTGAAATCCGAACAGCGGGCGTGATGTTTGCCACTGCGTCATGTCCAGGTACTGAGAGGTGATTCATGGCGTGGAAAGGCAATCATTCAGGTGAAAAATATTCCAAATACGTTTACCACCAAAGGGAGGCAGCTTCAGGGGCTTAAAAGTCAATGAGTGCTGCCCATTCCACTCTGGCAAACATTTTTCTTCACTTCAGACTCTTTACAGCTTTGAGGAACAACACATTTAAATCCAGAATCTCATGAATATTTACTCCCAGTCATTAAAACTGCCAAAGCCTCCACTCATTTACCTAATGGTCCACTTAGGAAGCTTACAGAGTGTTGAGCATGTTTTTACTCCAACATAATATTTTGTGTTTTTCTCCTTTTTTACCTCCTTTTTTTCCCTCCAGTTTCACTTCTTACAAAACCTCACTGCAGACAGTTCCTCATTTGCTTTCTTCCTTTTTTCTGTTTTTAGCCGTCTGACTCTTATTATTCTCACTTTTGTTCTGCTTTCAGTTTCTCCCACATAAATGCGTGACTTGTGCAGCAACAACACTGACCTTTGTCTTTGCTCTTACTGTTATTCGTTAAAGTTAACACTTTTGCAAATGCACTGATGGAAGGAATGAATTGTTCTTGTCACTGCAACAAAGTAGATTTTTCTTGTGTTTTTTGTCAGTGCTGTAATATTACCTTGAGATATTTTACAATTGCTTTTTTCAGAAAAACAAGTCACTGTGGAGAACTTTTGTTATGAAGAAATTAACATTTATTATAAGTTTAGAATGTTAAGAGTTAATAAACTGCTGAAATCCTTGGACTTAACTTGTAAGTTCATTAAAATTTGACGTTTTGTAAAGGAACAGCTTAATTAAAGTCATGAATTCCACTTAGTCATCAGGAGTTTTTTAATGATGCTCTTTTCCTCCATTTTAGTGGATTTGGTATCAGATATGATTTGTATCATCCCTGTCAGACAGAAACCTCTTAAGTCCATTTTTTTGGTCTTTTATTTTTCTTCGTCATAAAATGATATTGAATATTTCAGCAATAAAAAGTGTTGATAGCAGCTTGTGACTACATCTCTTGGCCTAATTCAATTCATTTATTTATTATATACTTTTTTTTTTTTTTCCAGTTTCCTGAAAAATAACCCTTTTGGACATAATGGCTTTCCACCCGACAGTGACAATATGTCCCTTCAGAGACTTTACAGTGAACATAGAAACACCATCACCAATAAAACTCATATTATTTTGGGAGACAAATGGGAGTGATTGTAGATGCTTTTCTGTTCAATTATTGTGGTGCTAAGGAGGAGTTTTTATGATGTCTATTTAATCAGAACAAATAAAACTTTTATGTAATGCTAGAAAACAATTATCCATCCATCAGACATAAACACAAACCCGTTCATGCAGGCAGTCGCTGTGCACCTGCTGAGAGGGAAGATATTTAACTTCAAAACACCATAGTCACAAGTCTGCGTCCTCTGTCCCACATACCCAGGCCTGACCGGTGTCAGCATCTGTCTCGGCAAAAACCCACTTCGACTCGCTACGCACCATGACACAGACACACACAGACACATCTACACATCTCAACCATCTCAACCACTCACAATGCCAAAATACATCTGCATGATTGTGTAATTCCTCAGGGCACTGCAAGACTGGGCCTATCTCTACTGTCGGCGGCCCTCTTAGCACTGCCCCTTCATGTCAAGGGCAGATGGTGACTGTCCCCGACTGCTGTCCCTCCACCGCGGCACGTCACCTTTCACATTCACGGTCTGAGTGGGCCAAAAATAAAATCCTGGTCTGTGTGCTTTGGGGAATGAATGTAGGTTAGTTGATCAAGAGAATGGCTGAGCATGTTTGTGACCTGACTGGGCACAGTGTGACTTCAATGATGGGATGGATGACATACACCAGACTCTGATGTGTATATATTTAGATCCATGACCTACATCAGGGGTGTCAAACTCATTTTAGATCAGGGGCTGCATACAATACAAAATTATCTCAAGTGGGCTGGACCAGTAGAATCTATATTAGGTATGTGTGGGTGTGTCTGCTCAGTTCTGAGAAACTGAGATGTTTTTTACCTAAAGTTGAGGAATAGTCACATCTCCACATTAAATATCCCAGCAAGTTGATAGGACCAATATTTTGGGAGATACGAGTCATTTTAGAATACAATGGCCTTCCAATCACATTGCTCAGTTGACCGGAAGCACAGTACCACGCTGCATTATGGGAAATGAAGTTAAATACAGGAATGACGTGTTTACTAACTTCAGTCCCAAGATATTGGTATTTACAGGACACACTAGTAATTACACAATAACTTATAAATAATGATAACTCCAAATCATTCTTTGTTTTAGTGCAAAAGTATGAAAATATTTATACTTTCAATCTGTCCTTTCATAAATAATGAGAATAATGTCAACAACCGTGTAGAACTTGAAATTTCTTCAGAAAAGTAAGTGCAATTTTAACCAAGGCACATAACATTTAAAAGATTTTTTTATTATGTATATTTTATATTTCATTGTTTTATCGGGTTTTTTTCTCCCCAGTTTTATTGTTTATATATAGCAGTCTAACCAACTGTGTTGTTGCTTTAAAAAATATAGTTGTATTGGATTAGATTTAGTTAGTTTTATAGGCATGATATTGTTAAATATTCAGAGTTTGCAATTTGGAGTTATTTATAGGCTATTATTATTTTAATGATTTGACCGACTTGAAATCAAACTGGGCTGAATGTGACCCCTGAATTACAATGAATTTGACACCCCTGTCCACTTAATCTGAAGTGTAGTTTTTGATTTTCACAAATTCATCCCAAGTGACCCACATGTGTTGGACACCAGTGACCTACATTGATCTAAATCAGCAGGCTTGCAATAGGCCCTGGTGTGTTAATAATGTCAAAATGATGTTTCACAATCATTTATACAAGTTACATAAGATAGAAGAGGTTGACTTTATGGGGAAAGATCAGAATTGGTGTGTTTTCCTACGTGTCATTGTGTGTTTTTTAGTGTTGTAAGATGGGGATGCATTGATTTATCAGTATCAGTTTTAGTATCAGCATATATGTATTTTCACTTATTGCAGATCCACCTATTTACTGGTGATATTATATTATGGGTTTTTTTTATTGATTTGTATGATTACCTGTGTTCATTCAAAGACTGTGATAAAGAGCTGAAGGACTTTAAAACAGTAGGTATGTTTATGTTGAATGCTTTGTTGAGGAGGGGATAAATAAAATAGATGAAAATAACTAAACAAATAAAAAGCACCATCAGCTATTGGCCAACAATTTTGCAGATGGTGCGTCTCGAGTGTTGCATATGTGGGGTTTGA
>JAQQZY010000016.1:29504814-29524259 GCA_030068375.1 Ostorhinchus rueppellii | reverse complement strand
TAAACTATGAAGTTATTTCTACACATATTTAAAATGATGCTCAAAATGTAAAGTTTCTGATGACATAGTACAAAAAATTGTCACAGTATTTGAGCATTTTTGGTCCATTATCACCCATCTGAAAACTATTTTTGACTCAAAACACCTTAGCAAATGTTTATTGGGACCTCAGCATTAATTTCACACACTTGGGAAGCATTGTTTAAATGTTTTTCAAGTAGGTGCTACTTGAAAAACATTTTTATTTAACCCAAAACACCACAAACAATGTTTATTTGGGACCTCAGTCATCATCTGAGACACTTGCAGACATATTTTAAATAATGTCCAAATACTAAGGCTATACAGTGTCATCTAAAAATGGATAGCGCAAAAGACAAACAAATGTCCACTTACTTTTCAGCCTCTGAAAGTGTATTTTGTAGATGTTAAATTAAATATTTGTGTTGAACCTCTTCAGTTTAAGCTAAAAGTCAACTCTTCAGTCACATCTTAATCACTTCATTTCATCCACTGAGGTTTTATATAAACATAATATTCAGAATCATATGGGCCTAATCGCATGTTAAGTATAGGTTACATGTCTTCATCTACTGCTGTTGTTGTGGAGGACCATCAGACTCTAAAGAAACAGCAGAGTCCAGTTTCATAATGGCCACCAGGTGTCAGATGAATGAGTGTGCTGAGTGGGTTCTAACTCACTCAAATCCCACTCTAATCAATTCATGGAGAATTAGCCAGAAAGTAAATGGTCCTGTTTGACTGACAGCTACCTGTTCACTGAAACAGGAGAAACAGCTTCAGGGTTACAAACGGCAACAGGAGAAAAAAGAATCAGAATCTGGAACGGAGCAGCAGGAGTGAGTCTGTAAGCCTTTATAGTTCACTCATAGAAATACTCTGAAATTCAAAGTGTCAACCTTAGCGTGTTAGTGGAGGACGTACGTTATTACTTTTGTGAAATGTTTCAAAATGTTGTATTATGTAGAAAATCAAGGACAATGAAGTTACCATATTTGGTTCTTTGCCCATAATTGGCAAAAAGCAAAACAAAACAAGAAGTATATATATATTTTTAAAAAAAGCAAGAAAACCACATGCAAAGTGAAAAGAACATGTATTTTAGAACATTACACCAACATGTGTGCTGATCCAGACCCCTGTCCACATCCACCCTTTGAACATCATTCCTTACATTAGTACCGTTACTTCCTGGTACCTAACAAAGCAGGTCCACTCACTGTTCATGCACAGGTGGCCCTTACAGACCCTGGAGACCAGTATTTCCCAACTAGCGTGTGCTGCAAGGGATCATCAGGTCTCTGTGGAGTAACCTGAGACGGTTACCCCACTGTCCTCACTGTAACTGTGGCTGTCACTGTCTTGTAATGTGTGCAGAAATGACCAAAAATAGTCACTTGCCCAATTAACTGAATTTACAGACTCCTGATGTAAAACCATTGACAGTTCTGCCACCGGACACTGTTTCACACAGTCCAGTTATGAAAAAGACCGTAAATACTGATTACTGCACGAAAGCACTTTTATCTCCACACTTATCGTGAAATGATTTGATATTTTGTATGGATTTTAAAATCTACATGTGGCTTGTGTGTGTGTTTTCTCCAGCTCTTTCTATAAGAACGAGGAGGATGACGCCCCGATCAAACGCTGTCCTAAATGTAAAGTTTACATCGAACGGGACGAGGGCTGCGCTCAGATGATGTGCAAGAACTGCAAACATGCCTTCTGCTGGTACTGTCTGGAGTCCCTGGATGTGAGTCGCTCCTTCCTTCATCCTCTAAACTCAATGCATTCTGCTTCTTTTCAACTTCTCCAACAGTGACAAAGCTCATATACATACAGAGAGAACTTCTGCGTTTAATGTGCTTTAAATAGAAACCCTCTGCAAATGTCATGCCCATTTACACAATAATAACACAGACGGTCTCGAACTGTTTTAAATTATGTAAATAAATTGCTCATTTCTTGTCATTTAACCCTTTCATAGCCGTAATCTCTCCGGTGCTGCATTTTGCACTTTACAGCATTTAAATTACAAGAACTCCTGAACCGTTTGTGCTCGCCACAAAATTCAAACAGCATTGGAAAGCAGAGATATTGAGTTTTACAACACTTTATAACACTTTACAGCAGCATTGTGGGAGTTTATTAAGTAGAAAGGAACTGTTTCAGAGACTTCCACACAGAAAATGCCTGGAAATAACAAAAAATATCAAGCTATAATACTAATAATCAATGTTCAAGACCAAAAAGCATAATCGAGCAGATGTAAAGTACTTGAAAGTTTATTTCATTTTGGGGCAAGTTCTAGGGCGTCACAGATGGACAGCCCGCTACTTTTTGATTCATAACTTTTGAACCAGACAAGTTGAAGACAAATATTAAAATAAAATATTTTTAAATGAAAACCATCAAAAACTACTGTGTCATGGATGGACAAACAATTAACATGTATTTTTTTGCAAGAATTACGCATTTTTCAAAAGTGAAGTTCCTCTGACATTTTCATCCTAAAATGTTTTCAGTGTTTACATTAAACCCTCTATTTTACAACCTAATAATTTTTTTTTTTTTTTTATCAAACCTACATAGCAAGAGTTTTCATCACAGATGGTCAACTTAAGCAAACATCAAATTAAATATTTTTCATTTCAATTATTAATGTCAGAATTTTTAAAAATATATATATTCACAACATACAAATAATATTAACATCATATTTAAATATATTTTCATAGATATATGCATTTACTAATTGTAAACTGTTTAGAATATGACATAAATATAATAGTCAAATATTAAGGTATTTGGAATAAATGTATTGTATTTATGAGAGTTTATAAAATTAAACCAGAATGACGGCACAAAACTTGTCACTTCACAAATATTCTCACTTATAAAACTCCACAAATATTTTTATTTTCACTATTTTTTTTCATTTCAAAACAAATTTTCCTGAAAATATAAGTAATTACCGACCCAAGAATATAAGTTTGTTATAGATTATTGAAATTTTATTTTTTTGACCAGACGTTAACCTTCACTTCACTTCACCCTACGGTGATAATAAATATAATATATGAGAATAAATATGCTAAAAACTTCAACTGTTTTTTTCTTTTCTTTTCTTTCTTTTTTGGTACTGAAACGCACTGTTTTAAGGATTTATCATTAAAATAATGATACTCAATGGCCAGATATTGAAAGTTAAGTTCTTCCAGAAAACAAAAGTCTAAAAGAATTGACAATGAAGACATTTTCTGACACTTTTATTGCAAAGAAAACATGAAGACACCTTGGGCGGCCTGTTGTAATTAAAAGGGCTGACACAGTTTACTTGATGATTTCTGCTTTTTTTCTGGGGGAACAGAAAATGTCAGACCATCGCAACCAAGTCACATTTGCCTTATTTATAAAGCTTTGCATAAATAAAGATTTTCTGACTAGTTTTTCTTCCACTCTTGCACCACTTTCTAATTTCTTTCTAAATAAGTGAACTGGCCAATTTGAAAAGATATAGATTTGATAAATAACACCTTTATTTTCGGCATTAGTTAGAAAAATGCACTCTTACCATGAGATATTTATAAAATGATTTACCCAGTAATTGCATGTCTGCTGTTTTTTTTATTATGTTTACTAACCTTTCACTCTAAATTCAGAGTTTCCAGTATAATTATCAAAACACTTTGACTATGTTCTATTAAAACATGCTTCTTGATAAAAGTATAGAAACTCCTGAAATGGAATTTATTTCTTGAACAAAATTAAAGGTCATAACTCAGTCTTTGGGAATGAACAGTCAAGTAGAATATAACCTTTGGTGAAATGCATTATAATCTGTCTAAATATATTAGTCTTCACTTGCGGCAGTAAAAACATGTTTAATACATGTGAATACGTACGGTCTATTATTGTGCTGTTTGCACACTGATAATCTCAGTTGTTGATATCATTTGTCTCTTAGCGACAACAGTTTTCATTATCAGGAGTTGTAGCTTAACCTTGGACTTGACAAGGCAGCCATGCATTTGTGCGTGTGTTTGTTTTTTTTGTTTTTTTTTTGTGAAATGTATTAAACTGATGATGCTGACAGCTCAGACTTTGTTTAGATGGGGGTGATTTATGTGGCTCGGTGGCTTATGTAATCCTAATTATATGAGTATAGACGACCGGGCCACGCAGGTCATTTAAAAAGCAATTTTGTCCGAACAGCGGCGTGAGTGTGAATGGTAAATCTTTATCTGCTCTGTGTTGGCGTGTGTTTGTGTGTGTTCATGTGACAGGACGACTTCCTCCTGATCCACTATGACAAAGGGCCCTGTCGAAACAAACTGGGCCACTCCAGGGCATCTGTTATCTGGCACAGAACACAGGTGAGAAAGCCGTCTTTCACCTCTTTCTCCTTCCCCTCTGTGACACTCTCAGCCGTGGTGGTGGTGGAGGTGGGGGTTTCGGGGGGGGGGGGGGGGGTCTCCTTTTACCACGGTGCAGCATGCGGACGTACACGTGCTCCCAGCTTGGGCCTCGTCTCCTCTGTCTGCGCTTGCATGTGGGCTAGTATTATCTTGACAGCACAATACCAAGAGGACGGCTTGATCCACATACAGGGACAAGTGCTTTGGTGGTCAGTGTCCTGCTGTTTCCAACTAAGCCTTTTATGGACGCTTTTCACAGCAAAACAGGTTTATATAATCGGCATTCACCTATACATAAAAAAATGAAATGATGGATTACATCTAAAAGATTGAATAGGACACATGTGACACAACAGATTACACTCAGGCTTAGATACCACATGATGTCTCCTATATAGAATAATTGCCTAAATCATATTTTTGGCTGAATTGTGATATCTGCATAACTTTACTGATTCATTTTTATCATTGGTTATAATCTGGGAAAAGAAAAACATTGGTGATTATTCTTTCAGGCTGGTATAATAATGTGTTCTAAGACTATCCCGATTGGCCTTATTTATAAATATATGCATAAATTAACAGGCTGTTTTTTGATTTATTATTATTATTTATTGCCCTCGAAGGTGAGGCAAGGGGTATTTTTTGGTTCTAATCCAACTTTATTTGTAAAACACTTTAAAACAACCACAGTGGACCAAAGTGCTGTACAGAAGAATAAATAAAACCTAAATAAAACAATAAAATACAAGAATAGGTTCATTGTGTTTTTGTTTAACACTTTAGTACCATAACTATTGGTTGAATTCATACAAGTTGCGTTTATTTGACCAGGAATAGATTACATTAACATTTACAATTACATTTTTAGGAAAGTAGGTCAAAGTTCCAATTTTTTTTCTTCCCATTTTCTTATACCACCTGCTAATCTGTTTCTAAATAAGTAAACCATTCAGTTAGAAAAGATATATATTTAGATTTTTATTTACTAACGCTAATGGTTTTATTGTAAGCATTAGTGAGGGGAAAAAACATGAGATACTTTGTAGAAGTAAAACAGTTGAATGGGACATAACATGACAGATTAGGATTAGATACATGTCATTTCCTGTTTAGAATAAGTGGTCCAATTGTGATATCTGTGTAACTTTACGGATTGATTTTTTTTTTTTTTTAATCATTGGTTATAGTCTTTTATTATAATTATTGTTTGTTTGGGGGTTTTCTTTTGCTGCCCATTGTCTTGTCCTGCTGTACATTTGAATTCAATCAGTTAAAGTATATCTTATCTTAATCTGGAAAAAAAAAAAAGACCTCACCAATAATGCTACGAGGTTAATGATATGATGTGTTCTTAATTGGCCTTACATAAATGAACATTTCATGACTGCTTTTATTTCCATTTTTCTACCACCTTCTAATCTATTTCTGAAGATGCAAACTGGTCAGTTGGAAAGATAAAATAACATATATTTATTTATGTGTAACAGCTTTTTTTTGAAAAGCATTAGTAAGACAAATACACTCATGAAATACTTTGTAGAAATAAAATGATTGAATTGGACACATGTGACCTGACAGATTACACACAGGATTAGATACAACATGTTATTTCTTGTATAGAATAAATACCCAAGTCTTGTTTTTGGTCAAATTGCGATGTCTGCTTAACTTCACTGATTCATTTTTCATCATTGGTTATAATCTGGAAAAAGAATGAGGTGATTATTGTATGAGGCTAATAGTATAATAATGTCTTCTAAGGCCATCCTGTTTTTTTTCTTTTTCCAAATATTTCATTCGTAGCGTGACATGTCCTTTGTCCAACATACTGGTTATTTTGTCAACATTAGCATACACACTGGCATCTGCTGCCCAGTGGGGCAGACTGAGTCATATGATTACAGCTCATCAAGTGGAAGCTTCACCGTTCTGTCTTTGTCTCTGGCTTTGCTTCTCCACGTTCACAAACCCTCCCTCCGACCGACGCCTTCAGAAGTACAGAACATGTGCAAACCCACCTCACACACATGCATCTCCTCTCCTCGGATGATAATTTGCATGTTTATACAAAAGCTGAGCCTTCAGTTGTGAGGAAGGTCACGTCCTGAACATTTAGGGTCTTGTATTCAGGCCCAAACGCTGTGTTTTCAGCCGCACCGTGGCCTTTCTGTGAACTGTAAGAAGAACAGATGATGATGTTGTCGTGCATTCTTCATTAACAGACACTTTTCTTGCCTGCAGGCAGTTTCCAAAAATCTGTCTCTTTTCCTGTGATGAGAAGAAAAACATTGTTCTATTATAAGTCACTGTTGCATGTGACTGCATGTTATGTATTCTAGTTTATGGCTGAGCACTAGCTGGTGTCTGGCGCCCTCATGTGGTCAATTACATACAAAATACTAAAGCAAACATGCAGTTATTTTTATTGTTTTGTCAGTATTTCATGAATATGTTTGTTTTATTTTCATTTTTAGTATAATTATTATGGATATATTAACGCATGATTTCATCCAGAATATTCATCGCAGGCTCCTTTTACGTAACGACGACAATGAATTTTCTATTTCCTACAGAAAAATCACAGGTGACGGAACAGACAACAAGCACATGTTTGGACAAATAAATCCATGTGATGCATGACACTTTTCCACAATGTGTAAATAGAAACAAGAGAAGCGATAGTGAAGTTGATCATATTAGATAACATTGTCATTTTTTCATTAGATTTTCTCTTAGCTGCATTTCTCTTTAGTTTCTGATGTTAAATTTTAGTTTTGCTTTCATTTTGAGGAAATCGATAGTGTTCAGTAAGTTTTTCCTCTTAGTTCTTTTTTTATTTTAAATATGAGGAAACTGAAACCGATAGGATGAAGAAATGTATGATGTTCATTTTATTTATTAAAAGGTTGCATTTGTGCAAAGCCATTATAGTCCAAATATATTCATATAATGATGTAAAAAGCCTTCAATTAAAAGTAAAATTGCGATCATTAGTGCAACGTGAGATGGAGAATGAAAATGAAGCTCATCTGTTTTAGTTTTTCGTTTGTTTTTATCATTTGATAGCTGTGACTTAAAAATATTTTATTTAGTTAATAACATCATTTTTTCAGTATTCTAGATTTAATCTCAGTTTTCAGTGGATGCTACCTGCTACTTGTCCATTATCCCTAAACCTAAGGTCCCTCCCTACTTGTATCTACATAAAAAAAAAAAAAAAATCCATATTCAGTCGATTATTAACATGTTTATCTCTTGCACCTGATCAACTTAAAACTAAAAACCTAGTTATCGGTCATTGGCACAAGGCGACAGTATCGATCTGGAGGACACAGAGTTTCAAAAAATGAGGCCTCAGAAGACTAAAAGTGGAAGAGGAAAACTCATTTAATCTGCTGAAAATTAAAATCTTACTGTGATGAAGTGTAACGAACAACATGGTAGGAACTAAAACAGAATTGCCGTCAATTTACTTTTAAATATTCATTATTATCAATGATTTTTTAACCTCCTTTTCATTTTGCTGTGTGCTGCTGACCTCTTATCCAGGTCGACCCCGTAAAAGAGATCTCAATGAGTCGATCTGGTTTAAGGTTAAAAAAAAAAAAAGTGAGCCTTGTTTTCATTTTAGACTAAACTTTAACTCTTCAGCTCGACTTTAGGTCAAGCAGTTTTATCTAAAATAAACAGTGTTTTGATGTCCTGCATTCTTTCAGCCTCTAAACCACAGGTGTCAAACATGTGGCCTGGGGGCCAAATCCGGCCCACCAAAGGGGTCAGTCCGGCCCCTGGGATGAATTTGCGAATTGCAAAAATGACTCTGACGATATTACCAATCATTTTAGTTCAGGCTCCACATTCAGACCAGTTCAATCTGATAATAACCTATAAAAACTAACAACTCCAAGTTTTTGTCTTTGTAAATGTTTTCATGCATTTACACTAAAACAAAATATAATTTGGCACACACGCACAAAAAAAAATCTGAATAACCTGAACAAATATGAACCTGAAATGTCATAAGAGAAGTCGGTGCCATTTTAATCATATTCCACCTGTTACTAAATGTGTAGCTGTAGATCCACGAAGTTATTATGAACATGTGGAAATGATAAACGAAAGCATAATAGTGTTAAAATTACACTTTTTTTTCAGTTTGTTCGTGTTATTCAAATTGTTTGAAAGAATAGTTTGTAGATGTAAACATTTTCATCTGTCTGGTATAGTTTCATGCTGTCTTCCACTTACAGTTATTGTAACTCGTTCATTTATCAAACAGGGGGAGTTGTTTGTTTTCCTGCTTGACTAGTTTCAGTTACTTCCTGTAGCCTTCATCAGAAGAGTCACATGATGTTGGGGTGACGTGTCTTATAGGCTGCTCAGGTGGGTTGGTCAGACAGCAAGGAGGTGTCTGCTGTCTGTCTTCTCCAGGACCGCATCCCAGGTGCGTGACAAGGTGTATGTGGCACCTGAGCAGCCATTGAAACACACCACACCAACATCATGTGACGCTTCTGAGGAAGTAACTGAAACTAGTCGAGCAGGTAAACAAACAACTACCCCTGTCTGATAAATGAACGAGTTGCAATAAATATTTTCATGATGTAATTTTACTTTTTTCCACTTTTTTTGTAAAACAAAGAAAAGTTTAGGGTTGACATTATTTATATGGTACGGTTATTATTTTATTGATCTGGCCCACTTCATTTCAAATGTAGCTGAATGTGGCCCCTGAACTAAAATGAGTTTGACACCCCTGCTCTAAACTAAGATGCAGGATCTGAAGAAGTCTTGAATTAACAAATCTGGATTTAATACGTTTGAACAGTCTTTAAAGGGTATTAAATTTGATACGGTAGGTCTTAACTTATGTTGCCATAAACTGCCTTACGCATCACATGATAAAATGACAATGGAACAACGAAAGAGAGAGTAATAATGACTTTAAAAATGGCATAAATGAAACTGAAAAGGGCCCAAACCTGATCACTTTAACTCACTAAACTGATTATCTTCATTAATTAAATGTGTCTGGGAAATATTCAAGCGCAAAGAAAGTAACATTATTCAACTCAATTTGTTTTGAAATTAGGAACCAATTATCTGTAACTTTGGTGAGAAATGACTGTGAACAATGAGAATCAAAGTATTGGAGTAAATAAATACATTTTACTAAATTCTAGGATTTTTTTCCCTCCCTCTTTTGTGACAGTATAGCCGTGAAATCAGTAGTCTTCAAAAGACTTAAATTTTACTTGTGGAAAACTGTTGGAACCCTGAAGACAAGTCTGTCCATCACAATAAAAATAAAGTATTCATTTAGTCATAAAACTACAAGTGGATTTAACACACAAACTCAAACTAATAAATACAAATAAATAACTGACAACTGAAAACTGCAGAGCCACAGTGCTGAAGTATTTTATAACAGAATAAAATATAAGATCATACACTATATGGACAAAAGTATTCAGACATGTTGAATTGACGTGTTATAACACTGAACTTGTAATTTTTTATTTTTTTTTTTAGGATTTCATGATTGTAAATGTTCTGCCTCTAAACTTCTAAAATATTTTATATGCTCTGACTGAATAATAATTTTTTTACCACAACTAACCATCTCCTTTTGTTCACATCTCACTTAGGAAGAAAAATCTCCCATTAAACCTACATAGAATATTGATGTTTCTAAACTATGTGGACACAAATATTGGCACACATCATGACTCCAGCTGTAAGATGTCCTGTTCATGCTGATTTAAGAAAAAAAAATAGACCACCAAAAGTCATGAAAAACAATGGTCATGTAATCCAGTCCTCACTCCTGTGTGTATCATGTGACTAAAACAGACAGAAAAGAAAACATGAAATGTTAAAAGCACTGTGTTTGTCAGTACAATGACACAGATATTGATGGAAGAACTGAAGTGATTTGGGTTTTTAATCAAGAAAACATGTTAAATGGATATCAGCTCTGAAATTAAACTACTATGAGCTATTTTTGTTATTATATTTGTTCAAACAAATGTAGTTTCAGTTGTACCAGGCATTAAAATGAACAAGAAATTAAAGAAAAAAAAATATATGTATATTTATACATTTATACAAATTTATACAACTTGAGACATTAAATCAGCAGTAAAAACCATGTTGGAGCCATTTTAGATTTAAACCAATCTAACTAATGCAATGATATTTGTCACAATATTAAACATTTGTCAGTATTATTTTGTATCCCAGACCCCTTTTGTCCTTATAGTGACTGTTGTGAAATGTTTGCTGCCCCCTGCTGGCCAATATGTGGTACTACATGTACTTTACAACATGGAGTGAAGCTTTCCCTTTGTTTTGTTGCAGGTTGTTGGCATCTTTGCCGGTTTCGGTCTGCTCCTGCTGGTCGCCTCCCCTTTCCTCCTCTTGGCCACTCCCATCGTCCTTTGCTGCAAGTGCAAGTGCAGCAAAGGGGATGATGACCCGCTGCCGACCTAAACCCCATCGTGGGCGTCGAAGTGGAGAGCCGCTTTAAGGATGGGCCATCGTATTTTCCTTTTCACCCCTTCACATTCTTTTCCTCCCACCAGCTTTGAGTGCTTCATTTTTTGGGCTGAGCCGGCAGCAGCCCGGGCGCTTCGGGATCCATCGCTCTGCATGAGAGAGAGAGGAGGCGTGGTTAGAAAACCTTGGCGTGAAGGGAAGCGCAAGGTCAAAGGTCGGAGGAGGTTTCTAAAGGACGGCGGTGTCCGTGCGTGGGACATGGGTGGTTTTAGGGTCATTTCTTGTGGCCCGTATCCGTGGGTTACCGCGGTGTGGTATCATACCAGGGGGGCGGGGTTATTTTACAAACAGAGAAACCGGTTCTAAAAACGTTCTTCTCTCGTATGGACAATGTAACGCAGGAGCTACCTGAAAAAGAACTTTTCCTTTTTATCGCTCTGTTTTGTCGGTTTGTCGTACGCAACAAAAGCTTTTCCCCCCCACCCACCGCCACACTCGATGTAGCTCTACAGGTTCAGTCAGTAGCATTAGAGTCGCACCACGCATGTTTGGTGTTCACTCGATTTGCACACGGAGCATGATTTCTTTATCATGTTCGTGACTGAGGTAGAGGTGGGAGGCTGTCACTCTCAACTCGATGTACAGCACGTCCTCTTGATGATGTCAATGTTTTATAACCTGTCGCTTTTAATAGAACTGTGCTCAGAGTAGTGTCTGTGATGTACTTTTGAGTGTTTTTTTTTTTTTCTCCCCGAAATGGTTAGGGATACACATTAAGGGGGACGGCCACTCAAGGATTTTATTTCTGAAATCTTTATGAGCTCCAGATATAAAACATGGAGTCAAAGTCTTCTTTTTTTTTTTTTTTTTTCTTAAAACTATTATGTTAAGCAGGAACTGAGTCGTGGTCCCCTTTAATTTCAGCGTCCACATGTTGTGGAACTATTTAACCACTCACCAAAGGCCTAGTTCACACTGGTGTGAATATTTTTTTACAAACTACTATTTCCCTCTGCTTAAAAAAAACAACTAAATGTTATGAAACAATAAATAAGATTTGGATGGAGTCAATCCACAGCACCAAGTTAACCCATAAAGACCCAAACAGGAACTGGCAACCAAACCCATCTACTGATCTAAACTGTTGAAAACCTGTTGATCCATTAATTCTATTAATGCATGTAAATAATTGGAGTATAATACAGTTTGTCATCTTTTCATGGTCATCAGATATGACCCATTTGGACGTTCAGAGGAAACACCGTCATCTTCTACAACAGTTGGAGTTGGATCAATAGTCGCTTTTCCATTGACCCTCAAACTGTGCAAATATAACTTAAACATAAAAATTTACCAAATGGAAAAACACCAATTTTGCCCAAATTCTTGTTTTTCGATTAAACATTTTTGTGCTGGCAAAGGCGTAGCGCAAATGGTATATCACACGAAGTTGCAATGGAAAGACGTTTTTCACACAGGTAGAGTCGCATAACAAAAATAAAAGGATTTTGACGGATGTTACAAGTGAAGAAGAAGAGTTTTAAAAGAAATATGTTGCAGTATGTACGTGTGGACACACCGGGAAACGGAATAATTTTTTAATTTATTACAGAATAAAGAGGTAATATACAATAATAATGACTACATCTGTAAATCAACACTATATTTACGTTCATTGCCATATTTATGGACTGACTTCTCGTGTTTTCTCGTGATAATAAATAAAATCGCATTTGTGATTTAATGGAAGAACCATACACACTACACCAACACTACGCACTTGTTTTGTTTTTTAGACATTTAGTAAATATTGGTAAAGTTTTGCACAGATGTCCAATGGAAAAGCGACTAATGGCAGTGCATAGACACTTTGGATTTATGTTTGGTTAATGATATATTTTGCTGAAATAGTCACTTTTTCTTCAGTTTTCTGTTTCTGATGTAATAATCCTAGACTATAATCTGAGCTTTTATGAAAATGTACTTGATCAGTGAATTAAATACAGGAAAATATATGGAAAAAAACAAAAAAAAAAAACCACACCAGTCAGAGGACAATACTATAATAAATGGTGATAATTCATTTAAGATAAGTCCAATTTATTTTGGAACTGTCACAAAAGTAACGCTGGGTCTTTACAGGTTAAAAAAAATGTAAACAAATTGAGATGTGGTTTGTTTAGATTCCTAGACTCTACGTTTCACATCTGAAGTGCACTTTCGTGTCCTTAAAGGCATGCAGAGGAGATGCACAAATGTGGAGGAAAATGTTTGTTGTGCAAAATATCCTTACTAATGTGGACGGGGCCTGAAGGAGATGTCACTGGCAGAATTCTGCCCCCTGGTGGTGGTTTAGCCAAATAGAAATGAGTAGCCTTAAATCGAGACTAGCCAAAATGAGGCATTTCCCCCTGTGCATTAAAAATAGTCAAAAGATGAAAATCCAAATAATCCCAGGGAAACGCGCATGTTACAGTGATTTTTAAAGCATTAAAAAGTGAATCAGTGAAGCCCTTTATATCTGAACGATTTAATGATGTCATCCATATTCCACACTGTTAATAGCCATACAGTAAAAAAAAAAAAAAAAAAATCAAAATAATAAAAAATATAAATAAACTGTACTAATCTGATGTTCTGTGTGACCTAGGGCCTGTATTTCTTAAGTGTCTTTATGCAGGAGAGCTGATCAGATTCCATCCAATCACAGTGAACAGTGTGTACGTTAACTAAAGCTACGTTCAGACTGCAGGTAAATGTGGCCCAGATCCCATTTTCTGCCCATATGTGACCTGTATCTGATCTGCGAAAGACAGTTTGAACAGCACAAATCCAATTTTTGTTTGCAAATCGGACCCATGCCACTTTGATATGTGGTCCTAAATCTGGTACGTCTGATAATTTGCAATGAGACTTGAGTCTGAACGGCCAAGTCATATATAGTGGAGGGAAAATTTAGTGGGCAACAAAAAGAAAATGCAAGGAAAATAAATAAATCGTAAAGACAAAAAAAAAAAAAAGAAAAAAGGAAAAAAAATATAGTGGGCGAAAAAGATTTGGTGCGGGAAAAAACTCAGGAAAAAATTTTGTGGGGAAAAAAATGGAAAGAAATTAGGAGGGAGAAAAACAAGGAAAAAATGTAGTGGGCCAAAAAAAAAAATAACCAGGAAAAAAATTTAATGGGGGAAAAATTTTGTGAGTTTAAAAAACAAACCTCAGGAAAAATTTTGTGGGAAAAAATTAGAAAGAAATTAGGAGGGAGAAAAACAAGGAAAAAATGTAGTGGGCAAAAAAAAAAAAAAAAAACGGAAAAAATTTGTGGGGAAAAAGCCCAGGAAAAAAAATGTAATGAACAAATAACCAGGAAAAAAAATGTAATGGGGGAAAATTTTGTGAGTTTAAAAAACACAAAAACAAAAAAAAAAACCCCTCAGGAAAAAAATTGTTGGAAAAAAAAAATAGAAAGAAATTAGTGAGGGAAAAACAAAACCCATGGAAAAAATGTAGTGGGCAAAAAACCCAGAAAAATAAATTAATGAGCAAAAAAAAAAAACGGAAAAAAAAAAATTAGTGGGCAAAAAAAAGACACAAATTTTGTGGTGAGAAAAAATAAATATATAGTGGGGTAAAAAAATAGTGGGGGGGGAAAAACCCAGGAAAAAAAATTTAGTGAGCAAAAATTTAAAAAAAAAATTTAATAGGGAAAAAAAGAAAACAGTAAAAAGATGTTTTTAAAGCTCTAATGACCTTTACATCATTGTAATGCGACAAACTTCACAATTCTGAGTCCCAGGAGGAGGAGTGGCAGGAAAACAAAACAACATGTTGAGTGTGGTCGCGTATTACGTCAGGATCTGTTTTGCACGTGTATTTCACTTCAGGGTCGCATTCACTTCGTACTCAAATCCGATAGAAGTTGCATTTCATGTGTAATATGAACGAACGCACACACAAAAAATCGGATTTCACCCATAAATCCAGATTGTGCGTTAGGACCTGCTGTCTGAACGTAGCCTAAGCCTCTCTGTCTTTGACCCTTAATGAATACCCTCCGGCCCGAATTGCAAACTTGCATATGTTAGCGGTCCGAGTGTTGGCGTTTTGGTTTCGTTGGTAGATCCAACAACAAGCAGCTATTCCTCGCAGGGATGTCAGAAGAGCCGAAATGATCATTTTTGGGCACCTTATCCCAAAGCTGCTCTGTATTATATCACTTCTATCTATGCAAGTTTGTACATTAGCGTTGTTCAACTGAAGGTCATAATCATGTCTGTGGTACGGAAAAAGGCTCCAACCTCTAGAATATGTCGTTAAAGTTGCCGAATGTTAACACGCATTAGCATATCATGACTTTAATTTCATCAGGGAACTGTTTAGAAACATCATTTTATGTTCGTATAGCCACGTTGCCAATTCACACGTACGTTCTTGGATATATTTTAGGTTTAACAGCCATTTTTCTTGTGTTCGTCTTTTTTTTGCTCGGAAGAATTTCAGCTTTCTTTTACAGTTTAACTAAAAAAAAAAAGTTCTTCGTTAAAACAGTAAAAAATACCTGTTTTTTTTTTTTTGTTTCTTTTGTACCTGTATGAAGTGTGTTTTCCCACTTTGAAGCCATTCCTTGTGATTCGATTCAACAGCCATTTCCGATCTCCTTCCTTCCACCAGTGTTCATGTAGCATTTCATACGCGGGGTGGCTACGTTAACCAAAAACAGCGGTTGGAACAGTAGCTAATCGAAGCTAAACAGTAGCTCATCATCTGCAGCTCCCTCTTTTCTTCGGTGTAGCCCGTCACTGTCATCGACACATTAAAACCCAAACCCGTCCATTTTTGTTTCATCTAAATTTGCTTCCTTTTTTTTTTTTTCTTCTTTTCTCCCCCGTAAACCCTCAGATTATCTACGCTTTTGTTGTTTTTATGACAATCGTGCCAAGCAGATTTCCTGGAAGGGATAAAAAAAACTCAAAAATGTCAACTGTATGTGCATTTTGACCACGTATTTGTAACGTATTAACAGATTTTACAGGGTGGAAAAATGTTTTAATGCTTCTTTGAGGTAAGCGCTGCACTGTATATGGGTTCATTGTTTTACTTCTTGATGTGATACGTGTGGTATGGTGCCTGCTGTGTTTAACGGAGGAGTTCCAACGGCCGAAATCAGCGTCAGCGCGATAGAAAAGTCCATTTATGAGAGAGTATATTACTGTACTTTTACACAGGTTTATGTATCAGGGGTCTGATGAATTAATTTTTGTGTAAAATCTTTGAAACATGAAAATATCAAACCAAATCATGGCCAATTTCTGTTTTGTTTTCGTTTTTTTTTTCAGTCTTTTTTTTGTTCTAAAAACCATTCTGTTACTTTGGTTTGTTGCCACCACTGAACAGGTAAATACTTTAATATGCAACAGACATGAAAAGGGCCAATAGGACTTTGTTTTTTTCTACATTAGGGCCAAAAGAGGCTTGTCGGAGCCAGATTTGAAGGCCTTTATAAGCACTTACAAACATCAGCACATGAACGACAGTGGGAGTAAGGGCTGGCTTGTAGCACCCTATAATATAATAATTTACTGAAAATGTAATAACGCCTGAAAATGTCGTAAAATTTGCACTTAACTCGATCGAAAATGTAATAAAACCCAAAAATGTAGTCTGAGATGTTAGAAAAACGGCTCGAGCAGGCTACATTTCGAAAAGAGACAGTTCAAAAGTCCCAACCCCCCATTCTTCAGACGCCTCCCCCGAAGCCACGCCTCCAGACTACCAGAAACCGCGCAATGCTTGTTTCCAGAGGTTCACGTTCACAAGCGCTGCGCAACATCAATACGCTAACTTTTTCCTCATGGCTCATTCACAGCTAAGAAAGGGGGAGGGGGCGGGACAAACAGCAGTTGACTTTGATAGACATATCACTGTTCAATCATTTCAAGAGGGCGCTCAAAATGATTGGATGGGGTTTTTTCAGTCCTGTCTGTCCTACAGGTGACTAAAACTTTTCATTTTTGTGTCAGAGCATTTAATTAATTAATTGTTTGGAATCGGGGTGTGAAGGAGATTTTTTGCAATATAGTAAAACATGCTCCAGGAAAACATCTCAGACCCCGCCTTTAACCCAGTAGTCATTCCGTTGTTTCGAATCCAGTGCGTTTAACAGTCTTAGATTCTCAAAACACAAAATGTCAAACTTTGGACTGAAAATGAATATATATATTACATTATCTGTCAAGTTTTACATCATCAGTTTAGGGGAAAAAAAAAAAAGACCCACCTGAAAATGTAAAAAAAAAAAAAAATTCCCAATCAGTAAAAATATTATCACAATATCAGTCAGGATATTTTATTACATTATTGGGTTTTATGACATTTTCAGGAAATGATTCCATAATAGGGTGCAACATGGCTTCTAATGTTTTGGCCTTTGAGTGGTGAGCGACGGTAAAGTCACAAAGAAGGCTCTACTTTGCAACTATCCTAAGATCAAGTTTGGTAACGAGCAGCAACTTGTATTTTATAACCTGTCGTGTCAAGAGATGAAGCTGCATGATTTTTCTCTGACTTTACATGTTCAATATAACAAAACTGTAGCTTCTTAAGATCTTTGGAATAGTAGCGTTGTCACTTTGTCGCCCAGATGTCTGTTTTCTTCTTGTTTTTTTTTTTTTGTTTGTTTGTTTTTTTTTTAACTTTTCACAATGATGTTTTACTGTTCAGCCATATGATAGTCAGTGTCGTCGGGTCGTCCTTATTCAACTGGTCGGCCTCATGCATCTGTTCTGTTAAATCATAGTTTGCTGTATTTTCATTTATTGGTTTTAACGGCTGTTTTCTTCAGGCCTGATTGGTCAATTAAACTTCAATCAATCAGAACATTCTTTCTGTACAAAAGACTTCTGTATTTAAGATGTTAAATGATGTCTTTAGTTTAGACCGGAACGGAAAATGAATCGACCTGGGTGATTTAAAAAGGAAAAAAAAAAGAAAAGAAAAAAAGGTAACAACATTGTAAAAATTGGCATTTTTGACTCTGATCTACAGCTCCACTTACACTGTGACACCAGGTATTAAAGGTTGTTGTTTTTTGTGATTCTCTTCTCTTTATTTATTATTTCAGAGGTGACAGAAGTACACACAGTTGCGGAAAAAATTATTAGACCATCAAACGTCATCAAAAATAGCGGTTATGTAATCCAGTCCTAACTCCAGAGTGTATCATGTGACTAAAACAGACAGAAAAGAAAATATGGAATGTCTAAAAGCACTGTTTTTGTCAGTACAATGACATAGATATTGATATAAGAACTGAAGTGATTTTGTTTTTTATCAAGAAAACATGAAAAATGGATAGATATCAGCTCTGAAATTAAACTATTATGAGCTATTTTTGTTGTTATTATTATATTTGTCCAAATAAACGCACCTTTAGTTGTACCAGGCATTAAAAATGAACAAGAAACTGAAGAAAACAAGGGTGGTCTAATCATTTTTTCCACAACTATACATTCCTACTCTATAAGAAATACGAATTCACCTTAAGAATTGAAAAAATAAGGGGTAAGGAATTGAATTAAATCATATAAAACACCCTTTGAACATGGTAAGAACAATAATATGCAGATCAGTTTTCAATGCTGGCAGCAGAAATTGAAACCAGGGTTTGTTTTTTTTCTTTTTAATTCACTTTGGTACATCTTTTCTTTTTTTTTAATGCACTGACAAACACGTAAGCATGTTATTTTTCCACACATTTAGGTTGAAATCAGTCGATGCTGGGAAGATGCTTAATGATACCCAAAAAAATATAACATTTACTTTCTAATGTATTAAAGAGAGTAAAGACCCTGGTTTTTTTTTTGTTTTGTTTTTTTTTTGGTTCAATTTAAAGAACAGAAAATACACATATTGGAGTAAAAGTGGGTATTTCTTATTTAAAAAAAAAAAAAAAAAAGTCTTACTCAGTGAAACTCCAGATGCATAGAATCATCATTTTACATTCAGATGATGCAGCCCACAAGGTTGTGCAACAGCTCCCTCTGGTGGTCAAAGTATGTAGTTGTCTTTTACACATCCTGCAGAACAAAATAGTTATTTGATCATTTCCTAAAGACTAAAAAAAACAGAATATTCATCAAACAATTCATCGCTAAAGGTAAGGAAAAGACATAATATCAGCTTCTTAAAATAATGGCCAAAGTCATCATTTTAAGGTAAGATCAAAAGATAAAATAAGTTAAAGATAAAATATTCTTTATTGTCTCTGTGGGGAAATTTTTCCTGGACTCCGTAGTGATGCAGTCTACAGGAGGACAGAATAAAGAAGAACCAACAGAATAAAAAGGAGAAGTATCTGAGAAATAGAAAATGATGTGCGATATTGTGAGTTATTTCACATACAGGTATATTATTGCACCATTTATCTTCTTAGTGTTTGTACTTTTTTTTTAAGGTAGTGTTTGTACTTTTTTTTTAAGGTAGTGTTTGTACTTTTTTTTTAAGGTA
>JAQQZY010000016.1:29489139-29499153 GCA_030068375.1 Ostorhinchus rueppellii | reverse complement strand
GGAAGACCCAGGACACGCTGGAGAGACTATGTCTCTCGGCTGGCCTGGGAACGCCTCGGGGTCCCTCCTGAGGAGCTAGAGGAAGTGTCTGGGGAGAGGGAAGTCTGGGCATCCCTGCTTAGACTGTTGCCCCCGCAACCCGGCCCCGGCTAAGCGGAAGAAAATGGATGGATGGATGGATGGATGGATGAATGAATGAACTCTGATTAGTGGAGTTTTTCACAGTCAGTGTTTGATAGATAGATAGATAGATAGATAGATAGATAGATAGATAGATAGATAGATAGATAGATAGATAGATAAAACACAAGAGCAAACACTAAATATAATAAATTAAAAATATAAAAAGAAAACTGGTTGAAAATCTGGACAAAGTGCAACAATAAACTGGAATGTACAGAGTAAATTATTGGCCTTCCCCTGAACTACAGAGCACAGATGAAGGGCTGACAAATTAAATATGAAGTGTGACGATGTGAAACACCTCATAAAAGACTTATTATATATGAATATAATTATTAAAGATCTTGTTTGTAGATGCAATAAGAAGTAATGTTGTTTCTTTAATAAACTGAAGTTTATCTATCGACCTCGCCCACTTCCTCTGCTCTTTTTCATGAATTCTTGCGTAAAGGCTGAATGATAACTGGATGTGTTTCATGGATTCAAAGACGCAGAAATGCAGCAGACTGAAAAAAAGTTATGAACATACAATAAGTGAACTGTGAAACTGTAGCTGACGTCCTGTGTCCACACGTTACAACATTTAATGCAGCAGGAACTGAAAGGAAATACCAGCGAACGTCTGCGGGACAGAATCCTGACATTAGCGGAACTTATAACAACTCAGGTAGAACTGTCTGTCAGCAATAAATAAAGTATATCATAAAGAATAATAATAAAAAAAAAAAAGGTTTGACTCGATAAGTGAAGTTCCTATAGTCGGAGCAGGTAAGTGAGCTGTCAATCAAAGCCCACACGACAGACACGGATGACACTCATCCATCTGTCAAAACAAAACTTGAATAATGCAGTAAATAAAGTTAAATACACCTTAATATCATAGACATGTATGTTTCAAAATATATATTTGATTGATAACTGATAAAAAATGATAATTGAAACAAAAAGTTTGATGGAACTGTACCAACCCAAAACCAGAATGAATCAGAATCCATATATTTTATTGATCCAGGGGGAAATGATTGTCTAAGAGTTACTCCATTCAAGTAGAACAGCATACTTAAAAAAAACTGTATCAGGTAAGGTAAGATAAAATTATGTAAGCTAAGGTAAAATCAAATAAGATAAAATATTGTAAGATAAGGTGAGATTAAATAAGATAAAATATTGTAAGGTAAGATAAGATAAGATAGAATAATATAAGATAAGATGAGATAAGATAAAATAAGGTAAGATAAGATTAAATGAGGTAAGATAAGATAAAATAATGTAAGATAAGATAATATAAGATAAGATAAAATAATGTAAGATAAGATAAAATAAGATAAGATAAGGTAAGACATTCCCAGCTGACAGCAGGAACATACAACACACCAGTACCAGAGAAAGACAGATAAAAAAAACACACAAATGAGAATGAAACATAAAACAAACTGAACAATGTGGTACTGATATAAATATTTATATACTTTGCCACTTCACTGACACCAACAAGTTTTCAGGACTGTATCAAATATGCAAAAAAAACCCAAACCAAACCAAACAAACAGCGTAGCCCTTCTAACCCTCATTAAGTGTCGCTGCTGTGTAAACTTTGGCCGGCCTCCTCCACTCTGTCAGAAGGTTCAAGTCAACACGATCCGTCCCTGTTTACACAAGAGGCTCCTCCATAAGAGCCTGTCAGCGGCGGTGACAGATGTGATCCTACGGCCTCCACTGCTCACCTCCATCCTTCCGCACCTCTTTACACCACATCACTGCTGCTTCATGCTTTACAGTACCTCCGCTGTTGCTTAACGTACCCTTATACGCCTCATCCTCCCTCTTCGTCCTAGCTCCTCCCCCTTCCACCTCAGTTTTATCTGGGAGACGTTGGCCCGGGGTCGTTCACCTGAGCCTCTTCACCTGAGCCTCTGACAGGCCTGTTGGGACGGCGGGGCCTGCCTGCTGAGGATAACAGTTGTCAAGGGCCGCGGGGGAAAGTAACAAACTCCGTCTTGTGTCGTACTGACATACCTGTGAAGACCACCGGGATTTGTTTGCAACGAGTCAAATATAAACAGGCTGAAGCTGATTATAATGCAGCAGGAGGGAAACCAGTCAAAGTACAGCAACAGCATCCGTGTTCTATTTTTACTTGTAGTTCTTGCAAGTTTTTTTTTTTAATGTAAATTGATTTTTAAATGCCTGAGGCTGCAGCGGAAAAAATTATGTGGATTTAACGTGAAGTTTGTGAAATGGAGCTGGATCAATTTCCAGCCCACTGCTCTTTATGTAATGTCAGTCAGATTTCTTTGAGTCACTGGCAGTTGATGTGTGTTGATTAGTTGGACTGGAACCGTCAGCTATCAGAGATGACGTACTGTACCGAGCCCCTACTGCTCCTACCACCACCACAGCTTCCAGCCATGCACCTGTTCCCTCAGCCTGCTCCATACACAACACACACACATATACACACATACACGCACATACACGTCTGCGCCTGTGGTTTCAACTTGGCTTTTTCTCATTAAAGACTCAGTGAAATTCGACAGGTTTTGACAGCGAAGGTTTCCACATAGATCCTGCCATAGTGACAGATATCCGACAGCTTGATGATAACTGCTGCCTTATTGCAGAAACACAGGTGTCCCTCACGGCTGATGACAATAGGCAGCTCTGACGGATGGACAGGTTTGATGAAAACTTACAGAGCTGGAACAAGTAAGAAGTGTGCACGCTGGAAGGAAAACAAAACAGGGATTCTGAACTTGGATGAGGTCAGTAGTTATACCAAGAGGCAAGTTTCCAGCTTATTACAAGGGCTATTACATTTTCACTGAAACAAATAACATTTGTTTGTTTCTGTTACATTGGCGACATGTCCAGAGTGTGTGACCCTAGTGAGGATAAAGCGGGTGCAGAAAATGAATGAATGTTTCTGTTATCATTAGCATGCAAACAGCTAGCCTTTAATATACGACTTTGGAACACTACTGTGAGTTGTACTAAATATCAGAGAAAGGAGGTAGGTGGAAGCCAATAATGTAAGAACGACCTGTAACGTCATAAATTTGCCATTTTTAAAATATAATGAGCCAATAATGTAATAAAAGTCCTGAACTGATAGCGTAATAACTTTGGACCAATAACGTATTAACTTAATACATTATCGGTTGGTTATTACATTATTGGCCTGGTAAAAAAAAAAAAAAAAAAATCTTTGCAAATGTAATAAGTGAGACAATAGCATAATAATATATATTAATATCACTATATTTAAGTTTCATTTATTAGATTTAGCTGTGATAAGCGTCCCCCCCCCCCATGTATTTGTCAATTTAACTTGACGGTTAAAATGATCTAGTCCTGTCTGCTGCCCCTTAGCCTGTCAAGTTTTCTAAAAATGAAGTGGAAGCACTCATTTACGAGCATAGACAATGATATGATATGAAATATGATCCTCTCGCCACTGAACTTGACCCCCTCACCCACCCAGCTGCGCCTAGCAATTCTGTCCATAAAAGTTATGAAAGGAACTGGTGACGAGTTATTAAGTTATTAAGTCATCATGTTATTGGTCAAAAGTTATTACATTATCAGTTCAGGACTTTTATTATGTTACTGGCCTATTACATTTTAAAAATGGCAAATTCATTATGTTATGGGTCATTATTACGTTATTGGCTTCTACAAGGCATGGCTGTTTAGGTTGGCGTCATGGATTTATTAATGAAAAATAATTATCTACTACTGCACAGAAATATACAGTCCTTAACAAATGTATTCGTCCACCTGTCATGAAAACAAGAAAACATAAATAACTTCATAGTTTATGAAAAACTTGTTTCAAATTAACAATTTCATTGTGATTCATACAGAAAATGACCAATTGGAATAACAAAATAGTCCTTGTTGACAAATAATAACCATAAATGTCCATATTTGGTGCGCCCACCTTTAATGCAGTTATAGTGTACATTTCCTGGCCAGGGATGATGAAAGCTGCTCTAGTGATGATAAAAGAAAGTTTTGGGTCCAAATTCAGGAAGATAAAATCAGGATGTAATGATATATTCACTGAAAGATCCACTTAAATCTTCCAGAAGAACAACATCTTGAAAGACAATGAGATGAATGACACTGACGACAACGACAGCAAAGAACATTTTTCCATCGTTCAGTAGTTTTCTGTAAATGTTGAACCTGCCTTTGACATCAGAACCACAGAATAATGTCTGTAAATTCAAGTAAAGAACAGACTTAGCTTATCCTGCACAAAAGTGAGGCATTAATTTCCAAAATGACAAAGATCCACAGGTCATACTAGCCCCGTGCAAATAGGGTTAAGTCACATAATAACACAAACAAACACATGGAGGCGGACGTCAATCAGCAGCTCTCATGTTTGGCAATGACAAGATTGACAGGTTCAAAGATGTTTTATTGTCAATTCACTAGATGCACAGGACAGACATAAAAGTGAGATACTGTTTCACTGCCATCTTGTGATTTAAATGACAATAAAAATAATCAAATAAATAAAAATACAACCAATGGCCCTACCAGCATATTCTATGTAGAAGAAGAAAAGCACTCAGAGAGCGCAGACCTCCGCCAAGGTAGTGTTTGTACTTTCCTCCACTAGATGGTGCTGAATGACCTCATATGCAACTCAGTGCTGTCATGCCCTATCTCCCAATGATAAAGAAACCTTGAAAAAATTTCTGGATTCACACAGTGATCCGGATCACCAGCAAAATTTGGTCGCTTGTTCCTCGTCCCATTTCAAACAATTCCTGAAAATTTCATCCAAATCCGTTCAGAACTTTTCAAGTTATTTTGAACACAAACAGACAGACAAACAGATAAACGTTGGCTAAAACATAACCTGCTTTGGTGGAGGTAATTATGAAGAAGTGGAATCTGCGAGGTTGTCAGGTTCTGCTGCTATGCTCGAGTCCTGTGGTCATGATGCAGGAGATCAATCTCCCAGTGGAAGTGGGCGGGGCTTTCACTGAAGGAGAACTCAACTAATTAAATGAAAGTCCATATATGACTTCCTATCAATGATCAATAGTAACTATACTGATATCTAACAAATAAAATAATGATCGATTAGATTTTTACACCGCTTTACGAGTCACCTTCTCAAAGCGCTTTTACATTATGGATCCATTATTCATTCACTCTCACATTCTCCCTCTGGTGGTGGTAAACTACATCTGTAGCCACAGCTGCCCTGGGGCAGACTGACGGAAGCGTGGCTGCCACTTCGCGCCTACGGCCCCTCCGACCAACACCGAACATTCAGGCGCATTCATACACCAGTGTGAGTGACACTGGAGGCAAGGGGGGTGGAGTGTCTTGCCCAAGGACACAACGGACTGACTTGGAGAGAGCTGGATTCGAACTGCCAACCTTCCGGATATTGGACTCTAACCATTTCCATGTTATAAACTATCAAATATGGCCTGATATAGGTAAAGACACCTGAGTAAAAATGGTGGAGGGAATTAGTAGCATGTGTGCAACAGCAACTTTTTTGTAGATTTATAGGCGGATGTATGTCCTCAATTACACGTAGAGGCCAAATATACTGGGCTCCTTAAGGAATGTGGGGTGATGTTTATGCTGTGGTTTTAATGTATTGCCTTTTAATGATTTATTGTCTTATTTATTGTTCTGTAGTTGTTGCGATATATTTCTGGTTGTTAAGGATATTTTATATTTCTTGTGTTTATGAAATAAGCCGATGAAACACACTTTCCTTCTGCACTATATCGTGTTGGTATTGGGCCTGAATGACGACAAAGGGAATCTTGAATCTTGATATCACGAAGGAGCTATTTTGCACACCTGGACATGATGTGATGCAATGTGAGAATATATCTGAATGATTTGACATGGACTGAAACAAGACAATACCCAAGCTAACTCAACCCTCTTATCGAGACTGATCAATACTGTGACCCATTCATCCACTTTTTCACTCTTGTTTTTTAATCCATAAAGATCCACTCGGACAGGGGTGCCCAACCCTGGTCCCTGGTACTATCCTGCCTGTTTTAGCTGTGTCCCTCTTCCAACACACCTGATTCAATTGATGAGCCTATCCTCGAGCTCTGCAGAAGCCTGATAATGACTGTCAGGTGTGCTGGAAAAACATGCAGGATAGTAGCTCACAAGGACCAGGGTTGGGCACCCCTGCACTAGGACATAGGTGTCACTTCCAAAGTGAATGTTTCTCTATATTTAACCATCCTTAAGTGTTGGGTTTTTCTTTCAGTGAAAATCAGGTATTTTTCAACATTTAATTTATGAATCCTGTAGATGTTCATAAAAGCTCAGAGAAAGGAAGAATAATGTTTGGGTCTTTAAGGGTTAAGTTCCGATACTATTCTGTCTGTGCTTGGTGATGTGTGTTGATTTTTATGTCTTTACATTTTTATTTTGTTGTAAAATTTTAAAATCTGTTAAAAATGAAGTCTAAAAATGGCATATTAATATTTCAAAAATGTGTCAAAAATGTGAAAATCAAAATTTCTCAAAACTTTGACCAAACTTTGGAGACATTATCTCAAGGAAGGTACATATTAAATTTGAAAAGAATATGATGAGTAGTTTCATCGGAGAAGAAGTTTGAAGAAACTGCCAACCAAGACAATGATGACAAAGACAACGACACCAGACACAGCGCCTTCAGCTGCTGAGCTAAAACAGGAGAAAAACAGAAAATGGATAAATAAACTAGTATAAAACATCAACTATAATAGAATCTAAAAGATATAAATCAAACCTTTTTCCATCAAGTGGTGCCAGGCACAACAAACCCCGCCCCTTGCATGTATTGTAGTGTATTTTGGCATCGATCCAGCTGATGTCATCATGTCTACGCGTGTGTGGATGTCAGCACAGACAAATTATATATAAGTAAATAGAATAAAAAAGATTTTAAAAATTCATACAAACGTTGAACTTTTCCCAAAATGTAACCACATCTATCCTGGGTCCCTGGCAATCTATAAACCCAATTTGGTATCAATTCAACCAATAGTTTTGCTGCTGAAGTGTTAACAAACTGAACCAACAACAATACCCCTTGCTTCCCCTTTGGGGGGGTGGGGTAATAATGGCACCTGTGCAATTCCAGAATCAGAATCAGAATCCGAATCCTTTATCTGTCATTGTTTCAACTATGACGACATTTTAAAAAGGCAGCTCCAACACACAGTCCAAAAAAAAAAAAGAAATCTAAAAGAATTTGAATATATAGAACATCTAGAAATCTAAAAGGAATAAACAGAATAAGACAAAAGTCTAAAGTCTAAAAGAGATTGCACATATGGGTATTGCACTAACAGTATAAAAAAACAGTTTCAAACAGTAATTGCACAGGCCAATTTTTTCAGGATTTGATAGAATGTCCAACGTTCAGGGCAACAGCAGCTCTGTAAAAGCTGTTTTTTAGTCGGTTAGTTTTGGCTGTCATTGCCCTGAACCACTTTCGTGAAGGTAAAAGTTGGAAGAGGTGGTGCCCGGGATGGGAGGGGTCTCTAATGATGCGAGAGGCTCTCCTGAGGCAGGCTAAACATTGATGAAAGGTGGAGGTACAGAATGGAACAAAGCAGCAGCAGTAAAATGTCTGTTTTACTCAGAGGAGTCTGGTATCTGTACCATGACCTTCAACATAAACACACACTAGACCTTTACATTCTGATCCACACTCAGAGTCACTATCTACTATCATACTATTATTTTTATGTATTTATTTGACAGGGACAATGCTGTCAAACATAGCTACAGCTGGTGTGATACATAGAGTTTATAAACTAGTGCTAATTCTAATTATGGACATTGATAAGTGAATCAAACCTCATTTCTCCCCATTCGCCTCCTTCCTTTAGCTCCTTGACCGCTGCCCTCTCCTTCCATTCTTCCTCCTTTGCCTCCTCTTCCTCCTCCTCCTTCTGCCGGTTAAATCAGCTCCTTAACGTTGCTTTTAATATTGCTTGAGTGTGCAGTCTTTTTAAAGCACTCTGGCGTTCACTTCTCTCGCGTGCCCTTTGTCAACAGTAAACTTTCTGAAAAGCGAGCTTAACAGGCCGTGAAAGGGCGGCACAGATGGCTACATCCTAGGTGGTAATTATCAACCACTTCCTCCCAACAAAAAAAAACAGAAAAGAAACAAGCGAAGGTGTTGCCGTCAGGTCAACTGATGCCGCTGACACTTCCATAGACTCTCTGGCAGCCAGCTCAAACCGACATACAGGGAAGGGGCCTTCTGGAGCCCAGACAGCACATTGACAGAGTCACAGGTCAAGCACAGCCATAAAAGGATGATTTTTGGCTTCAGTGCACATCAGCCAGAAGGAGATCTATATTAATATACAAGGCTAGGTGGCTACAAACTCACACTTTTTTCTATACTGCTCTGCAAGCGGTGGTTTAGCCTGCAGTCGCATCTCGTTTCCATTAAGCCGTTGAGAAGTAGCTTTTAATTGCATTTCTACATGTTAGCCCTGGTGTTGCGTAATGTACAGTAGACGAGCAATAAGAGCCAATTAGTCTGAAAGTGTTTCAGTTGGAACTGGGTGTTGGTAATGGCTGCATTTATGCACGCTCTCAACAAGCAGGAGGCTGTTTTTGAAGAGCTTAACCATTTATTTTGCTGTGGATCTATTAAAATTGAAGGTGACAGCTAATTTGAATCCTCTTTAATTTGGGGGAAATTTAATACACTACAAGGTGATAGGCGAGGCTCCCCCTACCTCCGTACAAGCCGCCCGCCGCATGCAAAAATATGTAAATGCTGCCCGTATTAGAATCTTTGTCTGGTTGTCATTCTCACATGGGGCACATCAAAGCCATATGACCTGATTTTGCACCTGCTGTTTAATTAAATTTACAAGACAGACACAGTCTCCACTCCCGGTGATATACAAATCTGGCTTTATTACCCCGGCACTGTAATTTACAAGGCAATTTACTGCTGGGCGGTAATGGTGCCTGCCAAAGTGCTCCCTCTGAAAAGATACACAAACACGCACAACAACAAGTTATCCCATTTCCCTTTCCTGAAGATGGGACCGAGCATGCCAAGACTATTCTATAAAATGTAACCACAGGATTAGCAGTTGTGGTGTAGAGGCCCGGATGGCACTGAACGTGGAGTACTTACATCACGGTTCAAGGCCCATACGAAACAAAATGAAAATAACAAACCCGACGTTACAAGAAACAGTATTGTTTGTACCTTGAATGGTTTGTAGTCTGCAGCAGTTCAGTGACAAACAAATGCAAATAGCTTGTATAAATCAGGGTACAATGTTGATATCTGATGGGTACTTTCCTTTATGCAATGTTGTTTTGCATCTGAGAAGCACCAAAGTCAGGTACATTATACTGGAAGATGCACAGACACCTTTTTCCGGTTAAACGGTTATTTAGGGGCACTTTACACAATAATGCTCAGGGCTGAAAAACGCAAAATATTTTACTGAATGTCCATATCGTTTAGATCCTAACAGTGTTTTGGGGGGAGGTTGAAAACGCAAAAAAGTGAAACCACCCTTCAGAGCGGAAATCTTAAAAAGAATGAAAAGCACAAAACTGCGTTTCTCGTCACATAGAAATGACGTGACAAGCATGGGACAGGACCGGAAAACAAGTAAACAGCATGTGGAGCCTGTGACGGAGGTTCAACTTACCCTAGCCGCTGGAATTTACATCCAAGAGTCCTTTAAACAGGGCGACACGGTGGTGCAGTGTTGTTAGCACTCGTGCCTCACAACAAGAAGGACCCGGGTTCGATTCCCGGGCGGGACCTTGGGACCTTTCTGTGTGGAG
>JAQQZY010000016.1:29475601-29489039 GCA_030068375.1 Ostorhinchus rueppellii | reverse complement strand
ATGTCAGCCCTGTGATGAACTGGCGACTTGTCCAGGGTGTACCCCGCCTTCGCCCTTAAGTAGCTGAGATAGGCTCCGTGTGACCCCCGTGACCCTAGTGAGGATAAAGTGGGTATAGAAAATGAATGAATGAGTCCTTTAAACAACTGATAAGAATCCTGATACAGAGTAGTAGAGAACAGACCAAGAATTAACTACATTCTACAAACACAAAGGAGGCGACCTAGACAGCTGTGGATGTGACCTGGGAGGACTTCTATTGTTCTGTTTACTGTATTTTGTGCGTTAGGCGTGAACAGGTAGAAGAGAAGTAAAAAGATTCCAGGCAGGAACTGTTGGGAGTGTTATCCCCAAGCCATCTGGTGTGTATACTGCATCCATATATATGACATTTCACACACTTTTGCGTTTCCATTTGCAAAGATTTCACCCAGAAACGCTCGTCTAAATGCAGAGTTACAAGTGAGAACGAAACGTCACTTTTGCGTTTTTGGTTCAGATGGTTTTTGTGTAAATGTAGCCTTAGTGCTGAGTTCATGTTATCACTGAAGCTTTCAACAAACTAAGCACAGAATTAAAAAAAAACAGCTTGTGTGCACAGGTGGGAACCAAGTGTCTGATGACGCTTACTATTCAGTTTGCACCTCAGCTGGTCAATTTATGTGACGCTGTGAGTGAAGAACCCTCCCTGAACCTTCCAGAAGATTAAGCAGTTCGGAAAATGAATGAATGAATATCTAGTCAAGAAGTCATCAAGCCTCTCCAACTCTAGATTAGCATCAAACTAGTATGATGCATCATCTTTCTGAAAACATGAGTAGTTTTTCAGATTAGTCTGGATACAGGAAGCATGGATCGGACTCTGTTATGCCACTGAGGTCAGTAGTGATGACCCACTTTTTGGTTTTAGCCCCTAGTGCATGGGTGCCCAAAATGGCCCACCAAAGAGTCCAATCCAGCCCACGGGATGAGTTTGTGAAGTACAAACATTACACAGAAGGGTGTCACTAACTCATAACAAGTTATTTGATCGTAAAGTTAAATATATGTCAGGTCCAGATGCCTGTTACCACATGTTTTGTGGCACCGTACATGTGTAAATAATAAATTCAGGCATAATATTGTTAAAATCAACTTATTTTCCAGGTTGTTCGGGTTATTCATATTTTCATATTTACATTTTCATAATGTAATTTGACTTTTTTTGCACTAAAACAGAGAAACATTTGCAAGTTATTCCAATTGTAATTATTATTTCAGTGATTATAGATGATTTATTTATCAGACAGGGGTAGTTGTTTGTTTACTACTACTACTAGTAAAGTAGGTAAACAAACAACTACCCCTCTCTGATAAATGAATCATCTACAATAGCTGTAAGTGGAAGACAGTATGAAACTTTACCAGATGATATCATTTCTGTGGTCTGGCCCACTTGGGACCATATTGGGCTACATGCAGCCCCTGAATTAAAATGAGTTTGACACCCCTGGGGAAGGTCTGAAGACAAAGAAGAGGAGTCAGTGTTACCTATCACTATGACCTGTAAATATCTGCTCTTCTATCTAGATAATAATCTTCACTACACAATAGAGTGTACCGCTGCATTTGTTTAGACCAAACCATTTCAGTTCGGGGACTTCAATACAAAATGGAGGTGTACCAAACAAATACATGGAGACTATGTGAAGAACGCAAACACTTACTTCAACAATAATAATAATAATAATGATGGATTAGATTTTTATTGCACTTTACAAGCCACCTTCTCAAAGTGCTTTACATTATTGATCCATTATTCATTCACTCTCCAATGGTGGTGGAAGTGTGGCTGCCATTTCGTGCCTATGGCCCCTCCGACCACCACCAAACATTCATACACCAGTGTGAGTGAGGCAAGGAGGGTGAAGTGTCTTGCCCAAGGACACAATGGACTGACTTGGAGAGAGTGGGATTTGAACCACCAACCTCCTGGATATTGGACGACCCATGACCCATAGTCGTCCCACGACTACCAACAGGGTTCTCCCCACAAATTTATAGTATCCTGGTGGCTGGGGATGGGGGTGGGTCTTGTGCTAAAACCTTGTAATAGATGCAACTCTGTGAGATTTCAAAGGAAAAACAAAACAACATGGTGCTGGAAAATGGAGCACGTCCCTGCAAACCAGACAGATTTTGGTAGATTTTAGCAAAGTTATCGGGGGCAAATACAAAAAATTTGAAAATAAGTATAGCGGCACTGAGCTAGCAGTACCCTGGTGCAGCACCTTTGTCCCATTGTCTGGGGAGAACCCTATGATGGTATATCATCACCATAGCAACAACTTTGTAACATGTAACATACGGTCATAATATTGTATTGTGTGTTACCATGGGATTCCAAACCCTCGTAGATAACAATAATTAACATAAGTGTATTAAACATACAAAAACCAATGGGTTTCAGCAGAAAACCCAGTAGTGCACCAAAGAAAGGAATAGAAAGTGGAGACCCAGACTGATTAGAGTTAAAAATCAACAACAGTTTGCATCCAGCTTCATCCACAAGAAACATCTGTGAGAGAGGCCGTGAAAGAATCTTCAGCTGGTGACGGTTCCTAAGTATGACATCAATCTTGAGCTGTGAGAACAACCTTCTTTTGACTCTCTGCTGCTCTGATGTGTCATTTATCAAGCTTCCACCATCCGTGATTCTTTTATTCTGTCTTCCTGCCAAAGAAAAAATAGAAGTTTCTGTTCTTATCCATGAAAGGGATCACTTGCCTCAAGATGGTCGTGACACTGTAGGATCTTGTATGGATATTTATTTTGGTGTTTTATCTACTTTTGGATGAAATTTGTACTTTGAATTTTTTTGGTTTTTAAAGGGAGTATATATGCTTGTGTGTTGTTTGAGATCATTTTGAAGCTGTAGGAGCTGAAATTGGAAAGAAACTCCAAAAATATTATTACTACTATTATTGGTAGTTGTAGTAGTAGTAGTAGTAGTAGTAGTAGTAGTAGTAGTAGTATATCCCTAATCTCACAATATATTCAGATGAAGGCCATGTTTGCAATACAACTGAGACAGCACAATTTATTCTAAAACAACTACAGCCTAACAAATACAATAAAAGATATTAAATAAAGGAACATTTGGTAAAACGCACTGATAAAAGTTACCAACAACAATGAAAGTTCATATAAATAAATAAATAAATAATCATTTGAATCAACTAAAACAAGAACAATTACATTGGTCTACAAGTTAAATGCTTTCAGACAAAAAGTAGTGACATTTTGCCACGTGTGAGTCACCGATATAGAAAAATCAAGTCAAAAATGATGGTTGGCTAAAGATTCCAAGATACAGTCTTGGGTCAAAATGTGAAATTCAAGAATAGAAGAGAGAATGGGTTTTACTCCAAAGGAATATTTGTCTCAGAGCTACCAGATCTACTTCAAAACATTGTCTGCACATGACAATATATTCACTTTACAGGTTCTATCGAGTGGAAGATTTAGAAATCCATAATATAAATGTACATAAACCAGTATATATGTGTACTAACACTTTATCAAATACCTTGAAGATATCAGCAAACCAGCACTTTTGTTATTTGTTTCCCAATTTAATTTATTAAAATACTTAACATTTAACACATTTAATCTCTGCAGAAATTCATTTCTAAAAAAAATTGTAGAGCAGTGATATTAATAATATAATATGGTGAAATCCAAATCCAAATTGTATGAGAGATACAAATGAAGAAATTCCAAGCATTTTCTGAATGTTTTAGCTACACAATAGCTGAAACTAGATTTCCAAGAAATCACAGCGTTTCTTGCCAACAGGTGATATGGCTTATGAAGGTGTTACGATATAGTTAAATACATCTTTAGTCCAGCTATTGATGACGTAAACTGTACAGAAATGGTTGTTTTTGATCTAAAACAGAGCTAAGCTAACAAAGCTATAATGTAAACTATCAGCTGACGGAGCATGTGATGTTTATAAGGTGCTGTTAATTTGACTGACTGTAAAAATAAGACAGAATACTTGATAATACCATAATACAGATTTGTGTAAAACTGACCTTCATACTTTATTCAGTGAATGATCCAGTCTGAAAACACAATGTTTGGTTTGGTTTTGGTACCAGACTCCCCCTGCTGGTGAGAGTCTGGAGTATCCATACTACATAGAAGCCCTTTAAAGGACCTTTGTGCAAAATAGGTTTTCTCACCCTTTTTTGAACCCAGCCCCACTAACGGCATCATGACCCTGCTGCCCCTCCCCCCTGCCACAAAAAAAATTGGTGGTGGGTTATAGTGCTGTGTAGATAAAGCTGTGAGAAAGTGAAAGTGAGCTCCTCTCACCTTATCTGGCAACCTGCTGACCCCTGAACATAAATTTGCGACTGGGGTTGGGGGTGGGTTCACACATACACACACACACACGATAGGCCAGATGATATACCAGCCCCACCCTCACGCACCTCAATACGTAATTCCATAAGTAACGCTGCAGACCTGCATGTGGAGGGTGTGTAGATACAGCTATGGAAAAGCGTAAGTGAACTCCTTATTACTGACTATCTGCCCCCCCCCGCAAAAAAAACAACAACTGCGACCTCAATCCAATACATGAGCGTGGGGGGATGTGGTATGTGGTGACTAATGTTGTGATCGCCACTAATGCACCCCCACGCACACATGACGATGTAACCCCCCTGGTTGAGAACCACTGGTGTAAGATATGAACATTTCTCACTTTGCTGACACCTAGTGGTAGCCCTGAAAACTACAAACTGCCCCTACTAAAAGTTAGAAAATATGGACAAAAATCCCACATAAAATGTAAGATAGGTGTAATAATATGTAAATGTTGCATTAAAGGCCGGTATGACGTCTCAGTTCTGGCTCTGTGTTGAAAAGCTGTGCCATAGAATATATAAATGTGTGCACGTGAGCATGCATTAGGGTGTGCATGCAGATTTGCAATTGCATGTGAATCTGAGACATGCCCCTGGTTGCAGTAGAGTGTGCATCTCAGGCAATCCATAATAGATGATGAAATTTGGCAAGCCATCCAGCCTTATGGTCCTTTCCTCCTCCTGCAGCTGCTTGTTTTCCCAGAACTCATCTGTGCTGCTGACCAAGAGTTGTGTGCGTATGTGTGTGCATCAGAGAGAGAGAGAGAGAGAGAGAGAGAGAGACTGTGTCCGTATGTCACTGTCTTTGCCCACAAGCACTCCACGAGCATCTTTCCATTCCTCAATATGTCAGACTTGAATATAAAAACAGGCAACTTTTTCATCACTCAAACACCATGTGCACATATGGCCACAAAGCTGATGGTGAATGTCAAAGTTGAGTGGAAAGGCCAAAGAGCGGCGACAAAGGACCGCAGACTATAAACCCTCCACACACACGTAGATCATGGTCTGGTTTTGATATGTGGGTCCAGTAGCTGTAAAAATCTACTAAATGTCCAGATGCAAAAATTCAACAAGATCGATACCGTTTCATTGAAATACTGTGTTAGAATGTACAATCTGTGGCTTTGTAGGAATATTTAGGTTGGAATTGAATATGACAACATTAGTCACTTTTCCACTGACCTTCAAAAACCAAAAAAATCCGTATTTACAACAGATCCCATGATAGTTCCACGTCAAAAGTACAAGAACGTCATACTATGTGTTACAAAACTTTATAACTTTGACTTCATTTTTCACTGCACTTAAAGCTTAAATCTTGAAATTTGAATCACATTACTTAATTAACGACTAATAACTTGATAAAATATCCAAACCAGTGCTGCGATAATATTTTACCCTCAATGCAATACCTGTCAGGATTTTTTATTTTTGCAAACATGACAATGTGACAGTTTTACCAAGAAGTAAAAACTGATGTTTTTTAAATAAATGATCACTATTGGGCAGAAACCTCTTGTGTCCAAAATAGTTGTTTTTTTAAAGAAAATGGCAAAATATGTCTGTTTTTAAAAAAAGGCCAACAGGAAAACTGAACAAGTGCATAATTTTATGTAACAAAAAAAAAAAAAAGACCAAAAATGGACTTATGAGGTTACTGCCCGACAGCGACAGAATGTAAATGAAACTACATAAAATTTAGAATACTGTAAGTATGACACTTACTTCACATTTGGAAATGTTTGTTTAGTTGAGTTTTTAATACATTTAGGTGATGTTAAATTAAATGCAATTTTTGTTTCATTTTCAGTTAATTATTACTTTAACTCATAAAGACCCAAACATTCACCAGTGACCAAAAGCATCTACTGGTCTAGAATGTTTAATACTTATAAAACCATTAATCCCATCAATACATGGAAATAATTAGTGTAAAATGCAGTTTGACATCTTTTCATGGTTATCAGATATGACCCATTTGGACATTCAGAGGCTCCGTAGTTACCATGGAAACACCATCATCTTCTATAATATTGATTCACCAGTAAAACCCAAAGCGTTTGATTAATGACAGTGGATGAAAAAGTAACTTTTTCTTCAGTTTTATCTGTTTTGATACAATAACCTTTGAGTTTCTGAATTGAATATAGGAAAATACATACTTTACAGAGTTAAACATGCAAAATACAGAGGATAATATCATAAAAAATGATGTTATATCATTTAAGAAAGGTTAAATACAGACAATTTCATTTGGGAACTGACACAAAAGTAGCACTGGGTCCTTATGGGTTAACATGTGCTACAGTAGACTGAGACTGTCTTCAAAGGAAAGTGAACACAAAGGAACATTTAGCATCTACTGAGTTCTACTTCGGGGTTTTTTTTCCTCTGACCAAGAATGGCTGAAGATGGTCAGTGATGTATTATTGCAATTTATGAAGCATTATCAGCTCATTGGCCTCAGGCCTCATGGATAAATTGTTTCAAAGTCACTGGCCCACAAAGTTCTAAGTTTCTTCCTTTCTAGCACACTTGCATCTATACAAACAGCGGTGAGTTGTGTGCCATGATTGATGGGATAGATTGGGCTGGTAAGGTGGGAAGCCTGTGCACAGGCTGTACAGCAGCTGTTTTCTCCAAGCTCGAGGAGAGCAGAGAGAGATAGAGAGAGAGAGAGAGAGAGAGAGAGAGAGAGAGAGAGAGAGAGAGAGAGAGGTCGAATAGAAAGCGAAGGGAGGGCAGGAGGAGGGAAGAGTGAAAATCTAGTCTACCTTTCCTCTTGCCCTTCAGGCAGACCAGGTGTCTGTAGCTCCATGCTGACTCGAACCACAGAACCTGGCACGACTGCTCTCAAACAGGTCCTCCTCATCGTTCTCCCTTTCCCCAAGGATGGCCACAATTAACACACACACACCTATACACACACACACACACACACACACACACACACCGAGTGCATAGTGTAGAGAAAACATGCCGAAAATGACAACGCCCCAAGCCACAGCACACTGAAAGAAAAAAGGGAGAAGGGGTGGGGGGGTGGGGGGGTGCAGGAAACAAAAAAAGAGCGAGGGAGCCAGAGAATCACACCGGAGAGCTTGTTTTATAAAGGTGCAGGTGCAGGATTTGAGTGACTGCCAGGTTGCACTCTCCTTTTGGTTCCATATTAACGTTGTCAGCTTTTTACCTCCCCTCTCCTCACCTGCACCGCTTCATTCCTCACCATGTTCTGCTGTTCGCTCATTTTCAAGTGCTCCCCTCTCACCCAGACTCTACAGGAACCACAGTGGTAGAGGAAAGTTTGGCAGAAACTTTCAGCCTCGCAGCCATGCATTTTCAATTTTAGAAATGTTTTTCGAAGCGCCGCGTGGAAACAACAAACAGGCCAACAACCAATCAAATATGACAGCGAGAAGGAAAACTTTCCCTGCTACTTGTGACGGTCAGATATGTCATTCATTTCTGGTGAGTCAGCTGAAGGGGGTGCTGTGACATTGTGAATAATTAGACACCTGAGCGGAAAACGGAAAAAAAAAAATATATATATATAAATAATAACATGTGGGTCTGAGTGGGATGCAGCACCTGACAGGAAGGGATGGAAGTCGACTCAGTGGATATCCTTCTAATTCAGACAAAAACACACAGGTTCTTATTTTGGAGACTTTCTGCTGATTCAGCATTAAATCCCCACTGCTGTCTTTGTAGATGATGCTATTTTTAGTGGAATGCTAAGTGACATTGTGGTTATTTAAAGACACATTACAGCTATAACCAACAGCGCCTCCATGAAGCTGCAGGAACCACAAGAGACTGCGCTAAAAATAAAACGACCACTACTGCCAAATAGAATTGCGGTTCACATTCATGTCTGTCCAAACTCGTATAATATTTGTCACGAAGACTTTCAAGAAATTTGCTATAGAGTGTATTTTTTGTAGTAAAATCAAAGTTAACACGATATCGACGTGAATCATTTCCACTGACAAACACTTACAGATTATTTTTGATGTGGCTGAGACACAATGAACATATTCCATCATACAACATGTGCAGTATAATGGATTTAAATACTGGTGTCAACTTTAACTTAATATAGTAACTATTTAGTGTAATAATAGCCCATATAGACACCAAACATGCAGTCAGTGTGTGTTCACCCTTGAACACACACGACATATTCAACACATTGTAGCGCTGGAAGTCGGTCACATAAACCCCTGGAGACAACTGCATTTGAACGTCTGGACTTAAAACACTCTCACGCCTTTTATTTGATGTTGATAGAGCAAATACAACCGGAGATATGACATTTTGAAACTGCACGAGTAAAAGTATGAAAATGAGATGGTGGTGGTTATATTTCTGACTATATTTTTGCCTTTTTCAAAGCAAACAAACAAAAAAAACCACAAAATCTGCAAATTCTAATCCACAGATTGCATTAGCATTACAGGTAAGGGTGAGAATGTACCCCGCCTTCGCCCTTAAGTAGCTGGGATAGGCTCCATGTGACCCCCGTGACCCTAGTGAGGATAAAGCGGGGATAGAAGATGAATGAATGAATGAATGAATGAAAGTCTTTGTTAAGCATTTTTGTGTTATTGTGTAATTTTTTTTCAAATAAAATAATATTTTTTGTGTGTTTTTTGGCCGATTTTGTTGATATAGTAGGTTGAAGTGAAAAAAAAATAGTAGGCAGATGACACAGATGAAGCTGTGCTGAAAAAAAAGATGCCAAACATGGGTATATTATGTAAACATTTTTTTACATAGTATATAAAGGCAAACTCAAAAGTGCTCAAAAATGGCCAAAATAGGCTCAGACTCCTAAGGGTTAAAGAGGCACAAAGTTCAAACTATGCACCTGTCGTACATTGATTCATCTTAGTTATCATAATCTGTGATAATAATCACCAAATCGCACTTTTATTTCACTATTACCACTTTTTTTCCCCTTAAACTACAGACATTATGATACAGTGTAGATGGTTGTGAACCTTGTGCATGTGCACCCTGTTAAAACAGTGATCATGGCCTAAGATGTTCTTATCTATTGATATTTATTATCATTACTATCAATGTTAAATCATTATTTCTTTCAAATTTAATGGTTTAGCTGTTGAGAACAAAACAAACACGATGCACATTATATAAGTAATATTTAGTCATGTTACTACCCTATGACCTACCTATTGTCCAGCCCTATATGATAGTATTGTATCATGTGATTTTTACACAGGAATATGGCACTAAACAATAACCCGAGTCATATATGTGTAGAAACTGTAGTGACCTTTGACCTTTAGATCATGAAATGCCACATCCTCATTTCATGTATTACACATTTTCGAACATTAAAACAAACAAAAAAAAAAAAAAGGTCCATGAATTCTCATATTACTTACATTTACTGCATCTTTCTGTCCAAGCAGAAAAGATTTTCAATGCAAAAATGCAGGGATATCAAATGAAAAACAAGACTGTTTATAGAAAAATCGCATACAGAGCACCTGTTTGCACCTTTGGTGATGAACAGCTGGCAGTACACAGACACCTAACCACAGGGCCTTTGAAAATATCACCGCAGTGGCCAAATCACGTTGAACAGGCCTGTGTGTGTGTGTGTGTCCGTACATGTGCTATATCCTCACATTCAACACTTGTACACAAGCTGCTATTAGAACTTCAATACTTATCTGTGTAATTAAGCTTTCATGTCTTAATTCCATCACACGACTCCTTTATTTCTGTCCCTACAGATGTTTGCCTTCATACTGAGATATTTTTAATCAGTGAGACAGATGTCTTCGGCGACAAACGCAAACCTTTGGATCCAACAAAAAGCACCCACATACATACAGGCAGAATTACAATGACTCATTTTATTTTAGTTTTCTTTGCAGTATTCGACTGAAAATGCGGGTTATTGATGTAAAGAGTGGGATTCTAATTTTTCACACTGAAAAGAATTCCAGTCCTCTATGAGCAATGAGACCATGCTTGACAGAAGCTGAGCTTGGAGAGGAAAAAGTTTCACAAATGGCCAAATGTCACTAATTAGTTTGAACTCTGCATTTTTGATGAAGCCAGTTGGTGTGGTGGGGTGGTGGTGTTGGCAGGGGGCAGCGGGAAGTGGGGGAATTGATGGGCTGTGCCTCAAAATGTAAATTAAACAAAAGGCGGGAGTTCACATGACAGCTTTAGAGGGGCAGGGCTGGAGCCTTCTGATTTTCTGTGTGAGAAGGAGAACAAGTGGAGCACAGTGCACCAAACATTGGCACATGGCGAACAGCTCGGAGGCAGCGGAAGCAAAATAACTTCTGTTCTAGGGAACAACAAAGGAGGAACAAACAGCGTGGCCCACAACTTTTTTGGTCCTTATTATTCTGTGATTTCGTAATCAAGAGGATGGGATCTGATCTACAAACCATGGACAGCTGGTTCATTTCCACCGCCGGGCCTTGTGGGAGATGTAGTTTCTTCTCTCAACGACATATGCAAATCCCAACTGTCCCTCCCCTCTCTCTCCATAATTGCCGACTTTTCAGTAACAGAAGGAGGCCCATTTGTGTGTGTGTGTATGTGCATGCAGCCTATGCTCTCGTCAGGGTCCAGCCTTATTTCAAGGGATAAATAAAAGATGCAGAGTTCTTCTAAAGGAGCCTGGCAGAAGGTAGACACAGACAGGCAGGATACGGAGGGATTCTTCAGAGAATCTGGGCCGTGCATGGCTCCGCATCGATTCTCCATTCGGGTTTCACAAGGTTCAAACACACTGCATTGTGGGCCGCAGATTGTGTTGCCTGGGCGTCCCTCAAGTGACATGTAAAAAGCCGGCCCCCCATCTGCCTGACAGATTTGTGCGAGCAGCCCCTGAAAGCTTTGGCAGAGAGAGACAGGTGGGGATGGACAAACAGACAGACAGACTGAAGGACGAGTGCCACTCAGCACCCTTCAGCTGTCACCAGAGAAGAGGAAGTGAAGCTAACTTTACTGGTAACAAGCTGTGGCAGACAACAAACAAAACTTTGCCAAACTATGCAGCGAACTGAACCTGCGTAGAACTTCACAGAGCGACTGTGGAGGGTTACACCTGTCTAGAAGCTCCACGGGGCAGGAAACAGACCTGCTGATGATACACCCTGACAGCCTGTATCAGGGTAAATTATGGTAATGGCATGCAGTCATCTGCCTGGTGCCATTTGACTCGACAAAAACACTTAAACACTCCATCTATTTCTCTAAGTGGGAAGCGGAGAGGCCATCTTGGATGGGTGGGCCTGTGGGTTTTTTGACAGGAACAGAGCAGAAGAAACCTAGTGACGCTACAGAGACATCCCACAGTCTGTTCAACACAGAGGCAGGCGGACATGCCTCCTCAAAACCTGCCAGCGTTTACGTGATCAGACATATACAGTATTCAGTAAGAGAGCAATGAGATCAAAGAATGTTTACTCCGATCGGGACTAAAACTTGGAAATGTAAATGTAAATTTATGTAATTAGTGTAAACTTCTCTCTCTCAGCTAATGATAAGTTTAAGAAAATGTTATTACACGTTTTGATCCTTATATTTTATTTATTTATTTACCTTTATTTAACCAGGAAGTCCCACTTACAGATTAGAAATGTATTTTACAAGGAAGAACTGGCCAAGGCAACAGCCATACAAGGTCAAAAGTTTATAAAACACATACGAGAGCTACAACAGTACATGTCGTACAGTTCAGTACACCCCTACCGGTTCAATATGAACATGTATCGCGGTACGGTTCATTTGTCACTTTCAAATTATATTTCCAGACAACTGGTGTTTATATTAGAGCCGTGCAGGACCACTGACTTATGGAACTCTACTGTCATTGGCTGGACAGGGCCAGAGCCCCAGCTGTGCACTGCATCCAGCCCAGAGTCCTGCATGGGTTCGGGTACCGGCGGGTGAACCACAGGTGAACTGTAAATTTTAATGAAACGGGTAAAACATTTTGTGCTGTGTCGGATACGGGTTCGGATCGGGTCGGATGCAGGAGAGCACGGGTCTAATTTACGGTTTACATTAGGCTACAAAACATAATGAGCCACCAAACTCTGTGTTAAGACTTTGTGTTTAGCAACGTTTTCATTTGGCTCCGCCTTCAACTGAAGCTGCACGTCACTGTTCCACTGTTGTGGCAATAAATGTTTGTGCTTGATTTAGGCTATCTGTCTGATTCCGGTTCGGTTTGGATATCGGGTTTATTTATAGCGGGTCGGTTCGGGTGTGGAATTTTATTTTAATTATTCAGAAAATGGGTCGGATGTGGGTTTAAATATGACAGGTATGGGCGGGTGCAGTTTGTTAAAATCAGAACTGTGCAGGACTCTGATCCAGTCCATTTGACTTAAATGAAACTCAGATCCAGTGTCATGAAAGGGTTCATTTATGCTCTAGGTTAAAGACGCAGATGGATACGGACAGAGTGTTCTGTCCATCCCCTGCATCCATTCCATATGTAATTCTGTCAGTTTCCAGGAGCTTACAGATCTGTGTCCAGAAGGAGAATATGGAGCAGTATCACCAGGAACCGTGGAGGCAGTGTTGAGATTTGAACAGAATAATTTCCATAAATAGTGGAACTTTTCAAAAAGCGACAGTGTTTGGGAAAAAATACCGACGTATTTGTGAAAACTACCCCTTCTCAATATTAACATTAGAGTAAACATTAGTAAAGCCTCCTCTGTCGTCACCATGTTTGTTATGATTGACTTTCTTCTTCTTCTTCTTCTCAAAAAAACTATACTCTTCTTCATGGTATTCAATCAGTATGGTAATTAAGAGTAGTGCCCTCTGGTGGACTGATTGAGAAATACTTATTCCAATGTTTCGGAAGCATTGGTAGTATGAAAGCAGTGATGCATGACAGCATTCCCATACAGAAAAAAAATATATTGGAATATATTTTGAAGAGTCACAAATATATGTGCCATATATTCCAAATACATTGAAATATATTTTCATTGTTGTTCACA
>JAQQZY010000016.1:29444435-29458357 GCA_030068375.1 Ostorhinchus rueppellii | reverse complement strand
TTATCACACACAGACCTATACTATTGTACTATTGTTTAGTTGGCAGTTTGCACCAGTGCATGCAAACACACCACACACACACACACACACACACACACACACACAAAAGTGAACCCATTCTGTGCCTACCTACACATACTGTCCAATATGAACACAAAATCAGCCCTGTGTGGAATACTCTCTTATATTACCAGGAAAAAACTATTTCAGGTCATCGGTTTAATGTGTGTGTAAGGATTAGTGGCATCTCGTGGTAAAGTTTCACACTGCAACCAGTTCAACAGAACTGTGTCCTATGTTGGCTGCTAATGCTAATTTCCACTACATGGTGCCAGCTCGACTCGACTCAACTCAGCCCTTTTACATTTCCATTATGTAAAAGAACCTGGAATCTGGTGCCCAGTACTACTGTATCTACTTCACCAAGGCTCCTAAATGGGGGAAGAGATACTAAAATGTAACGTGTAAACACTGCAGACCACCATTGTGTTATCAATGTGTGACCCGCTATTAAAAAAAAAAAAAAAAAAACAGATGTAGGAGTTTACAGTAAATATACCAGTATGTTAATCCACATGATGGCAGCCTGCAAAACTACACTGCGATTGGTCGAGGAGATGCAGACATTTCTGTCCTTGGTGGTGGCTGAAAAAATTCAGTGTGAGCTTGACGGGACAACACGCAACGAGCGAGTCTATCTGCAACTCTCTGAGCATACGTCATGGAAGTTACGCGCAACGTTGCTATGACATCCAATATCCTGCAATGGAAAACAGTCTCTAGCAGAGCCGGCCCCAGCTTCCATCGGGGCCCAAGCAAAATTGGATTTTGGGGCCCTTTATTTCATTTTTTTCATTTTATTTGCATTTTTTTCTCCTCTTCCTCCTCCCTCCTCTTTCTTTTTTCAGCCCCAGAAGGGTACATCCTTTTTTGTGACATTGTTTTGATTGAAAATACTTGTGAGTTGGATGCGTAGTGTGCGCTGTACGGCAGGAGGCACACATTATGGCACAGCAGAGTTTTCACAGTTAAACAGAAGCAGTAAGAATGGCTCGGCCTACATCAACAGCACCACTTAAAATTGTGTTTTTGAACAATAGTATAATTTTGATCATACATAAATCATCACTCATGCCTGCAAATTTTTTTTTTAATTCCTTAATTCCTCTTGGGGGCCCCATAGTGGCTGTGGGGCCCTAAGCAGCCGCTTGGTTGGCTTATGTCTTGGGCTGGCTCTGGTCTCTAGGAATAATATCTGGTACCTGAGTTGAGTCGAGTTGAATTGAGCTGGTTTCACATAGTTGAAACGTGGCATAAGACTACTTTTCACACTGCAGGATAAACTGGGCCATATCTAAACTATTCACTCATATGGAACTCTAATCTTTTTTTTTTTTCTTTTCAGGATAGTATCAACAGATTACATCCCATTGAATCTGATCATGCCAGTCTGACCCAGACTCTTTGTAAATGTGGCCCTGAATCAGATACAGATCGGATCTTTTTCACTGTGACCTGACTCTGAAGTCGGATCAGAATTTAGGCAACTTTTTTGTCACTTTAAATGGAGAATCAGAACCGTGCGCTGGTGGGCGTCACACGCTATAAAGTACTTCAAATGTTACATAATGAATCTGGGAGTAAAATGAATCCAAAACAACATATAGAGTCATGGAAAAAATTATTAGACCACCCTTGTTTCCTTCAATTTGTGGTTCAGTTTAATGCCTGGTACAACTAAAGGTGCATTTATTTGGACAAATATAATAATAACAACAAAAATAGCTCATAGTAGTTTAATTTAAGAGCTAATATCTATCCATTTAACATGTTTTCTCGATAAAAATCAAAATCACTTCACTTCTTACATTCATATCTTTGTCATTGTACTGACAAAAACAGTGCTTTTAGACATTCCATGTTTTCTTTTCTGCCTGTTTTAGTCACATGATGCACACAGGAGTTAGCACTGGATTACGTCACCATTGTTTTTAATACCTTGGATGGTCTAATAATTTTTTCCATGACTGTGTAGTACTATAACACTGACAGAGGGATCTTAATTTGGTAATACATGTATTTTAATGCACAAGTAAGGTTTTGAATCTCCAGTGTGTGTATTAGTACTTTTACATAAGAAAATGATGTGAACACTGGTTTTATTGACACAGTTCAGTTCAGGATGTTGACTGGTTGACACTGGATAATAATAAATCATCATATCTTAAAAACATAATCATGTAAACAGTCAAACAAAAGCACGGCAGAACTGAACATGGACGTCTAAAACAGTGAAAAACATGAAACGTCCTTGTTACAGCTGTGCTCCTCTGCCTTCTAGGGAATAATAAGGGGATAGTACTGTATCTCTGGTCCATACAGGTGAAGGCAAAGCACTAGAATACAGGATGATGCCTGCTATAAAACACTATAAAAGATGATGAACTACTCTGAGCGACTGTAGAAACATTGCAGACTCCATAGGTATTAACACCTCATTATTAGGCAAGAGAAAAAGAAAACAACAATTCTCATTTTCAGGTAATTAAAACAATTAACAAGATAATCAGCAATTATAGCTACATCCCTAATATCTGACACATTGAACCATTAATAGAAAGTGGAAACCACCTTTTCCAAAAAGGTCTGATAATCCTAATATTTATCTCATATGACTGATCAGCTGTTTTCTCTACTAGACAACAACAATATGAACCTGTATTTTCTACAATCACTACTTTCTGACAATATTAGAGGGATTTAGATACAGTTTATTTCCTCCAAAACTGACGATGAGACTAACTTGCATACAGTCGTGGAACTAAATGATTAGACCATCAAAAGCAAATACAATAGTTATGCAATCAATCCAATCCAACTTTATTTGTATAGCACTTTAAAACAACCACAGTGGACCAAAGTGCTGTACAGGGAAATAAAAAAAAAACAACAGAATAAATAAATAAATATAACACAAGAATTACGTACTAACTCCTGTGTGTATCATGTGACTAAAACAGACAGAAAAGAAAAGATGGAATGTCTAAAAGCACTGTTTTTGTCAGTACAATGACATAGATATTGATGTTTTATTATCAAGAAAACATGTTTAATGGGTAGATGTCAGCTCTGAAATTAAACTATTATGAGCTATTTTTGTTGTTTTCATTATATTTGTCCAAACAAATGTACCTTCAGTTGTACCAGGCATTAGAATGAACAAGAAATTGAAGAAAACAAGGGTGTCTAATGATTTTTTCCGTGACTATACTTTTTTCCCCCTTTTTTTTGTACTAGGTTTCATAATTTAGCCTCCAATTCACTTATTTCTTTTTTTTTATTGAAATAGAGTATGTGTGTGAGTTGTGCAGAGATCGATATCACTTTGTGTGTGTGTGTGTGTGTGTGTGTGTGGGACATGTAGCCGTGTGCTTTGTTGATCGCTGGGTGAGATTGTGACATCGAACGCTATGGATTTCACCTGAAGGCCTCTGAGGCTGAGAACTTTTTTTTTCTTTTCAGACCTGCTCTTTGTTTGCGATGTTTATGTTCGTTTTTCGATTTTTCCTTTTTACCTCATCTCCAAGTCTTGATTCTATATTTTTTCTTCCTTTCCTATATCAGAAGCCTTTGATTCTGTCCTGCTTCTCAATTCTTCATGGAACTCCAGCATTTCAAAGAGTTCTTCTTCTCTCCCCTCCTCCTTCCCAGGCGGAGCGCTGGCCAAGTCTGGGAGAGGGACTGCCCATCAGAGGTTGGCTGCTATCAGCAGGGGGCCGCATGTCTCCAATTCAGGTCAGCCTTGGCTACAGACGGGGACTTTAAAGCAAGCCACAACGCGTCCTGTGATCCCAGTAAGCACGCTTGTTAGTGGAATTGATAACGGACCCATACACCTGGGTCCTCTGAAGTTGGCATGGCATTTAAAAAGGGGAAGACAGGGAGCCAGGGCAGCCAGATACCGCATGCAAACGTGTCGAACCGAGGCAGGGAGGGATGGGAGGGGGGGAAAGGTCTTTTTGGCATATGACGAAACAGAATATGTTTGGGGGAGCGACCTAGAACATTGTGGAATTACGTACAAATACAGGGCATATGGCATGGAATCACACTGAGAATGAATCCTAAATATCTTTTGGCTCCATCATGTTTCTGACTGTAATTTCCTCGCAAAAACTTTAACTAATATGGGAATAATTCTAAGAAAAAAACACCTAGCACCTTTAAATCTTACATACCTAAACGACAACGGCATTTCAATGGCGGTGTTTTAACCTGTTATTCGAGTGCATGTTGTGTTTTCTGCGTCTATAATCATGCACAGAATCAGCATCTGAAACAGTTTGCACCAGCGTCTCAAACAGCAGCAATGCAAGCACCGTGCTCAGATGCCACATTTATGATAATCAGAGTATAATTCATTTATTGGGTCTACCTTTGCCATGTGTTGACCCCACGGCCATGTTGCCAGCTCACATCTGGCTGCATGGTGCGGCGCTCAGTCCTGGATGGGATTTGCCCCTGGTGATGGGGCATCTGGGAGGCCAGATGAAGCTGAGGCTTGATGAGTGCTTTGTCTATTATGGATATGGGGCTTTATGGAGACATTGACAGCTGCACATTGACAGTCTCCTGAGCAGGAGGCCTACTTCAGCAGTTGTGCTCTCTCTGTTGTCTAGAACACAGAGAACAAACACACTGCTCTGAATATTGGAGAGAATCTTAGTTAACTACCGCTGGTTTTAAGTCAAACCTACAAAGAAAAGCTTTGTTTCTTTACGGCTTGGTATAAACTACGGTGGCCCTGAGGGTCAAAACAGAACACTTCACAGAACACAGAACATCAGAGAGAGAAACATTTAAGAAAACATGTCCAGGTAAAAAGAGAAAGGTACCTGAAATGCTGCTGTTGTGTGAAATACTGTGTTGTGAAATGAGTTCTGAAATCTTGTGTCTTCTTAAGTGTTTTGTTTTTGTTTTCTTACGTGTTTTCTGTGTTTTGACAAATGCTGCTAATATGTAAATTACATTATTAAAAATGTTTTCAAAAATGTCTTTAGTGAAATGTTGCATGTTCTACTTTGTGAAATATTCTGTGAGAATGGTGACCTGTTGTCTGAAATGTGTCTGCTGTGTTTGGTGAAATGGTTTAGTGAAATGAGTTCTGAAATCATGCGTCTTCTGAAGTTTTTTTTTTTTTTTTTTACTGTGAAATGTAATTTTTTTTCTAACTTGTTTTCAGAAATTTGTTTTATGAAATGTTGCGTGTTCTACTTTGTGAAATATTCTTGTAAGAATGGTGAACTGTTATCTGAAATGTGTCTGCGATGTTTGGTGAAATGGTTTAGTGAAATGAGCTCTGAAACCTTGCGTCTTCTGAAGTGTTGTTTTTCTATCAAATGCCTTCTTTTCTGCACTTGTTCTCTGAAAAGTGTTTTGTGAAATGCTGTTGTTGTGTAAAGTGCAATATTTTGTAAAAAGTTGTTTTCAGAAACGTGTTTTTGTGAAAAATCCTTGAGAGCATAGCGAACGGTTGTCTCTAAAATGTGTCTGTTGCATTTCATAAAAAACCTCAGGGCTACTATAATCAATGTCTTCAGATGGTTTATTAGATAAATAAAAATGTCGTTAGGAGAAGCCTCCTGACCGAACGTAATGTCAGCGAATGTGTGTAATGTATAATGCATACACTCACAGTCTGCATGGTTAATATGCACTCATCAGTATCAGCGCATGTTTCTAAAAATTATACCAACAGTCAAAATGATGCTGCAGCTGAATGATGCTATCAGCACCCCCGCTGTATGCCCTAACACTCCTAAAGTGATAGGTTCCTGGTTGGAGCTGTGGATGGAGAGAACTCGAGGATAAACATAAATGAAAGATCATCCACCGACAAGAGACATGTAGCTACAGACCAGGCAAGCCGAGCTGACGTTCTCCAACCTTCCCTCCTGCCCGCCATTTGTGAAGGATTTGGGGATTTCATAATTTCCTGTTCTTTCTGAAAGGGGGATGGCAGCACCTGGTCCACACAGCTGTACTTCATTTAGAGAGCAATTTGAAAAGAACGAGGGGGAGAGGAGAGGAGCGGAGCAGCCTTGTCATTAAGGGCTCCAGAATGGCCTCCGTTTGTTAGACACATGGCACAGAGTTAATGCTGCTGAATGGGGAATAGGCGCTGTTGATGCTGTCACAAATTTCTCATAAGTGCTACGACATCTGAAAAAGCCACTCCAAGTGCAGGGAGGGGGGAAATTCAAATTTTCCTTATCAAAGAGAGATCTTTTGTAGGTAATTGACAGCTGCGGCTAGGATGTAAGCATGTGTTTCTGTCTGTTAAGATGGATATTCTATTTGTGTACCATTTCATCTTGCGTACACCTTGAAGTTTGTTGTGCATGCAGGTGACGGCAGTGCGGGAGTTTTGTATCAACGACTTGACAATGAGAATAATATCCAGATTGTTGGTAAACTAAGGTGATGCAAAGGTTTGTAGTGCGGATGCGCAGCTGCCTCGCCTCTTCAGAGTTGATCTAATTGATTTTGACGTGCACATGTGCAGGGGAGAAAAAAAATAGTGAGGCGGGATCAAAGGCAAACGCTTTATTGCCACATCACAGGCCCCTGCTGCATTTTCAATTCTACCAATCTGTCCAAACAGTCAGATAAAATCGTACGATGAAGAGATGCGCTTCTCTCTCTCTCTCTCTCCACCTCTTGCTCGACCCACATCCCAGCTTCCCCACCCACACACCCAAACCCTACTCGCTTCTCCTCGTTTCCTCCTTCACTCTCTCCTCTCCTCTCTCATCTTCAGTTCTCGCCTTTAGAGTAAATCCCAAACAGTCTGAAGTGATGTACGAGTCACAGCAGCAGTATGAAAACACAAAGGTAAAAACATTTTCCACAACAGCCTGTCAGTGGCTTCACACATCAAACAGGAGACGGTAAAATTAAGTTTGCCACACATAAAAAGAGCTTTTCTTTTACTAGGAAATGAGCCTCCTCTAGACTTTACATCAATAGTGGTTATATCTCAGTCTGAACTATTTTGTCACATTTGTGGAGATCAAAGAGTCAAATATAGTCACAAGTGGGGATGAGTGGGACACGAGTGAACTTCCACTGTGGACACACAGTCCTGTAACACAAACACACTCTATAATGGGGTAGTTTTTGCTGATGTACAGAGGGATCATGATGAAAAGAACAATGAAGTGTATCACTGAACGCAAAAGTATTAATAACGTGAAAGTTAGTGCAGGACTGTTTGGAGTCCAAGTTTAGACCTCATGGTCTTACAGATAGAGGCATTCATTTTACCCATGGGAACATGCTGATGAGGCTATTGAGTGTTTCATTGAATTGATTGTGGATCAAAACACAGTAATGTTCCGTTAGAGAGCGAACTTTAATTGATTTCCATTCCAACTTTTATTTCAATATAAATTAGCTCCTTGTTTTGGATAATCCCTTATAGTCCAACTCAGAGCTGGCCCCATGCATAAGTGAACTAAGCACCTGCTTAAGGCCCCGCACCCACTAGGGGGCCCCCAAGAGCAATTACAATAAAAAAAAAAAAAAAAAAATGTTTTTGCATGTATGAGTGACAATTCACACACAATCAAAATCATACTATTGTACAAAAACACACTTTTCTGCAGTGCTGTGGATGTAGGCCTTGTGATTCTTCCTGCCTCTGTTTGAATGTGAAAATTCCGCTGCACCATAATGTGTGCCTCCTGCTGTGTAGTGTGCACTACGCAGCCAATTCACAAGTACTTCCAATCAAAATAATGTCACAAAAAAGGACGTACCCTTCTGGGGCTGAAAAAAGAATGAGGAGGAAAGAGAAAGAGGAGGAAAAACACAAATAAAAAGAATTTAAACATGAAATAAAGGGCCCCAAAATCCAATTTTGTTTAGGGCCCAATGGAGGCTTGGGCTGGCTCCGGTCCAACTAAGGCAAAAATGAATCTAAAAGTAAAAATGTGGGTCATTTAGCAACAACTAATCTGTCAAATTGTCTGTAAAATGTCCCATCAGAGAGATTTCAAATACTGTGTTTTGACCCTTATGTAAATGTATGAATACTGGATAATATAATGATTTATGACATAATATGAATGTTGGACTTTATAAGTGATAACATGATGCATGTAAAGAGGATTCTTCACAAATAGCGGGGATTGTTGCAAAAGGACGGACCTGTCTCTAGGCCCTTCAGTTGATTTCAGATTTTTTTTTGGATGCAGTGAATCTTTTAGATGCCTCCTAGTGAAACAATATAAACTACAATTTCCATACTGTGTTTGGACACCTCCACCAACCAATCGAGTTGTAGACTACATGTTTTGTCAGCAATGTTGAAAATTCAAACTTTAAAATACATATTAATATATGGATTCTTGACTTATGGACAAAGATGTATTTTCTTACAGTGAGTAGAGTAATAACAGCCTTGACCTTTGACCTCCAAATTCTAATAAGTTCATCTCTGTGTCCATATTTGAAGTAATTACCTAAAGGTCGCTGTGTCATCACGAAAATTAGACAGGAACATGCAAAACTAAAGTACAATGCTGCTTGTGCTTGAAATTCTAGAGATAAAGATGCAACTAAAGGATTCTGAACAGCAGCAGTGATTGAACACCAACATAAGCTGAAGAACTGCGTTAGCATATTATGCAAACAATATTCTCTGTGACTATGCATAGAGCGCAAAGCGTAATGTATGTGGTGTTTGTCTGAGGTCACATTTAAGCAGAACAAGTATAACACATACTACAAATATTCTCTCGCTTTCACACCTCACAAACACACAATAAAGCTCACAGCTGTCCCTTTCAGTAGTTAGCCTTCTTAACTGCTCAGTGAGCAGTGGGTCTGCGCTCTGTGCTCATTGCTAATGGGATGTTAGTGTGGGGATCTGAAACTGTGTGCCTATGTCTGTGGGCAGTGTGCAATAACGCCACAGTTGGACTAACCGCGAGTGCAAAATGAGACATTCAATGAGGAGACGAGGACAACATACGCATAAGCAAGAGAATACACTGTCTCACACACACACCTGCCAGGTGTGTGAGGAGGCTGTGTGGTATGGTGTCAGGCTCACATAACCAACCAATCTCACTAAAGCTGTGCTTCACCAATGAGTCAGAAGCGGATTGTGGTAACAAGCCTCATCCCAGCCATCCACTACCACAAATGCATCCTGTGTAATGCATTTGCTCATTCAATCTCACCTCATACGCCTGTTACAAATGCCACCGACACAACAACGATGGGTTTCTCAGTAAGAACTGAAACTCAGACGCATCCTCAAAAAACAAACCAGCAACTTGACAAGATCTGTGTGAAAACTTGTGAGTGGGCTCTGCTGTTTGTCAAGTGTGCCTTTGGCAGGGCAGTGGTGGTAGTGATGGCGGTGGGTGGTGGTGGTGGGGGTGGAGGGGGGGGTCAGGGGGGCTCTTGGCTGCTCTCCTCCCTCCTGTCAGCCCCCTCTCTCGGCCAGGCAGGCAGGCTGTGTTGGGCGGCCCGGCTCCTCGGTAGCAGATGCGAGCCCTCATGTCAGAGGCAGGCAGTGGCCCGACGGAGTGCCGCTCGTGCTCATACCTCATTGAGCCATCTCCCCTAGCAGATGGCGCGCTGCTGCGGGCGCTCCTCTCCCCGATAATTACCAGGCCTTGCCACAGATGGAAATGTCAGTCAGCCTCACAGGTCCTGGTTCCTGCCACTGCCTCCGTCCGCGGCCCCTCTACCTAGGCCGGGTGCTGCCAACACTCACCATGTGTTCTGTGACTGCTGACTAGGCAGGCAACAAAAGAGAAATCCGCCCACATGAATATTCATGCAGGGATGTTAGGTGGCTAGCTGCAGACCAGACTGGGCACTGAGAAATAGTCGGCCAGGTGCAGGTTGTGACACCGATTTCCTCCATCTTTTTGTCTTCCACTTCCATACCATGTCACTCTTCACATTTCATGACAGTGCGCTGAAGAAGTGGGCCTGATCAATGGGAAGACGGAAAGGTGAAATTATACCTACTGCTTTGTACAGTTGTGGAATGACATATTTAGGAGATTAGGATAACTGTGTTTGCAAAATGGATTAATTCTAGCAGATGCCAGGACTAACCCCCACTTATCTGTGATAAGGTGACCAGATGTCTCAGCTTGGCAAAGGCAACACTCTCCGAGTTTTATTACTCGGCGCCAAAGCATCCCCCGAGAAATTCCTCTGTGCATTCACAGATAATCTACCTTCGCAGAGAACAAGGCGACAGGGTTTTGCCTCTTTGTGTATTTGTCCATGTAAGAATTTACGTGGACGTGTTGCCTGGTTGTAGAAAGCTCAAGAAGATTAAACTAAAGTAAATACCTTGGTGCCTAAGTGCCAGCATGGCAAAGAGAAAAGACAGAAAGTAAGCAGTGGCTTATTGGAAATATCACTTCAGCGTACAAATCTTATAACAGTGTTTCCCAAAGGAAAAAGGCAAAGAAATCAGGTTTAGACATCTTAAATGAGCTTTACACTGTTTGTTTCTCAGTAGGAATAATTTATTCTGTGTGTGTGTGTGTGTGCGTGTGTGTGTGTGTGTGTGTGTGCGTGCGAACTGGAATTGCCAATCTTAAAATCTATTTGATCCATTGTTAGCATGGATGTCATACCTGCTACAGTAACATTTCATTTCCCTCAGTGTTTATGCACTGAGTGGTATGTTGCTGTTTAGCTGCAGTTTAACCAAGTGCAGCGTCTCCCCACAACAGCACTTGCAGAAGCCCACCAACAATAAAACTGGCAGCGGTTAACTGAAGAAGAGATGTGAGTCATAGTGAGGATGCCTATAAGTTGCCTGGGATAGTGACTGTTTGCTGTTTGCAGTGCACCGCTGCTGACAGTTAAGAGCTGCAGAGCCCACCGTGCAGGTGCTGAGGAGGCCATGCTGTTGCAGTGCAAGCCATAAAACAGATTCTCACAGAGATGAAGTCACCTCAGTTAACTTGAATTAGAATCCCACTGCTGCGGTCATGTTAGTGATTACAGAACTGAAAGGCAGCTGTCAAGGTCAGTGGAATCTTTTTTGGTATCTACTTTACCATAAGAAAGTAATATGTTGTTGAAATGAGTCATTAGTCCAGAATTTCCCTGGTTGGGATTGATAAAGTCTGTCTGTCTGTCATTTTCTAGATCTTTAATCAGTGAGAAGAACAAATTAAGACGGGTTGTGTCTGGTGTCTCTGCCATTTTGCTAAAGGTAAGGCCAATAATCATAGAATTACATAAAATCATATCAAATATTCTTAGTAAATGACAACAAACAGATGTTAGATACAGATTACATACAAATACACCGTGACATTTTAATTCACATCTCAGTGCTATGCAAATGTATCTCAACAATAAATCTCTCTCTTCGTCTATCAGAGATCAGCAGCTGTGGAGCACGTTCATACTGAACAGTTGGGTCAGTTGTGCTAAAAGTTTCAACAGTTAAAATGTTGCAGAAGAATCGGTTTCATTTTGAGGCTTAAATGTAACCCAACTGCCAACTCTGCACTCAGTGATCTCTAGTTAGACAGACTGAGAGATGAAACATATGACGCAAAGTGAGCGCAACACTGTCAGCATAAAATAACCAGAAGAATCCAACCCTCTACTGAAGTGAAAGCTGTTTGCAACTCCATACCTCACTGCTGCTGTGGAAAAAAAACAAAAACAAAACAAAACAGGAAGCTTTTCTTGCCAGGAATCTCAAAGAAGATTCCTCTTATTGGCTTTAGAAACAAAGATGTATTGAACCCCTGCTTATTACTGTTTAGTTAATTATTCATTATTTAGCAGCCACTTATAAGGCCTTTTGTTAAACAGTGAGAGTGGCAGTGCTCAATATAACCTCTGATCGTAATTAAAAGTGGTTAAATGAGACTCAAGATATCGCACCTTTGAGCTGTGCAGATGCAGTTCAACAGAATGGCATCAGTATGTCTCCCTTTTTTCTTTCTTCTTTTTGTCTTGGGCTGACAAAGCTGGCCCCTCATTTCCATTCTGCCCATTATGCAAATCAGGACGGATCACATATTGGTTCAAATGAGTAAAGCAAGTGCAGAGGCCAGGTCTCCTTTAGGACCAAGTGGAAATTTGCACTTAAAAGCCATTTGTGTGATAAAACAATGGCCCAGGTGCTGTGCCCTTGACCAAGGGCTTTATCGTCTCCTGTGAGGCAGAAAGTTGGTGTCACACCTGTTTCGGCCCCTTTCTGTCAGCTCCTGGCCCAGCTCATTCAGTCTGGCTGACAACTGAGTACAGATGACGCTGTCAGAACGAATTAAAGATTTGACTGCTTTCTAAATCCTCCACTCCAGTGACTGATGGAAAATCTGTTGCTGGTTAAAAGTTAGTGTTGTGTGTACATATTTGATTGTGATGATAGAGTGAAACACATTAAAATTTATGTTTCTTTTTTGGTGTTTGTTTTTTTTTTTTTTTATAATGATGCCCATTTCCGTGGAGACAGCAGCCCTAGTTATTTCATAACTTTGATTTGAACAAAGACCCAGCCACATTATCATCAACTGTTTATTGTTATTGAGGGCCAGTGCGTTTCATGGTCAATACAGTCCATATGTTATTTGTTTCCTGGTAAGATTTTCTCCGCTCATACAATCCTGTTAGTCCATGAGCAAAGCTAGATCAGAGAGATTAGCACCCGTCACCTAATGCATTCAATCAGTAAACCACCTCCAACCCTATCAAACAACACAAGCATTTGGCACGCAACCAAAGAAGAAATCATTCCTCAGAGGATTTCCCTACCAAATCTGGTAGGACGTTGACGATGATTTGAGATTACACAGCAGACTTTCCCTATTCGCAGCCTTAGAGTAAATAAACACTCTGGAAATGACACTGTTGTGGCAAATAAACTGACATGTACAGAAATGTTTCATTCTAATTAAACTGCATACTGTTGAGAAACAATGTGGTCATTTATTTAGAAACAGGCTAACTTAGGATTGTTTTGAAGTGAGAAATACAGAAATTGTAAGTACTCACTTCAAATGTTCATTTCTTTTTTTGGTTTATTTTGTTTTTAACTTTTGTATGTATAAAATAAGAAACACGAAAAGGACTGAAGATATTGATATTGGAGATATTTTGTCACCTCTTTCAATAAAAACAAAATTTTAAAAAAAGAAACATGCTAATACGTATAAAAACATTTACCATGGAATACTCTGAGACGAGAGTTATTTAGATCTACACATATTAACCACAAAAAAAAAAGCCAAAAAAAAAAAACAACTTTTCTTACATGGCAGAAGGTCTGGTCATTACTAAATACACCATATGTGTGTTTTTAAAGCTAAAATTGATTGAACACATCCTTTTTCCACTGTTACAAAAACTAACCAACAACATATTTACAACAATTTACATGTTATTTTTTAATGGTGCCATATGTAATTTCTGTAATTAGGCTCTAAATGTTAGTCTAAATCTCAATCAAAACAAGTGACTGTGTTAATGTGATATTGATGACAACAGTAGGATGGAGTCATGGGAACTGTTTCGCCATCTTCGTCAAAGAAAATCTGACACGTGACGAGATAATGCTAACAGACAGAGAGTTGAGTGCTGTGAGGTTATGACTTAAGGTGTTATTCATGTTCTGTGCAGTTTAGTCCATTCATGTCATGTCATTCAGGCCCCGTCCCCACGGATACGGATTCGCGTGAATTCGTCTCCGAATCTTAGCGAATTGCCTTTCGTAAAAATTGATACGGCGGAAACGGCATCCCAATACGATACTTTTGGAATACGGGTCCCAGAGTGGGACGTTACGGCGGCGGTGCCGTTTCCGCATCCATCTTTACGGGTGATACGTGTGTTCACGCCTACGTCATGACCACATGACC
>JAQQZY010000016.1:29430585-29440810 GCA_030068375.1 Ostorhinchus rueppellii | reverse complement strand
TCATCAGGTATGTGACAGAATGGTTCAGGGACAATCAGACATCATTTCCACACATGGATTAACCAACAGAAAGTCCAAACTCTAATTCAGGATGTGATGAAGACTTGATGCACCGGCCTGCTTCTACATCATCAATAATTAGAAATGAATGCAGCTATGGATGAAAAATACTATGAACCTTAATGTGACACTACATTAGCATCGTGTGGCAAAAAAGTTGTGACAGTGAATGCCTCCTGTAATCCAAACCAAAGGTGTTACAGTCAGATATTGCATGTGCGACTTTTTTTGGCCAGGCAGTGCATGTGCAGATGTCGTGATGTAACTAGTTATAGACAAAACAAATTAAGAAGGAACTGAAACAGGTTGTAGAAATATACATGATTTTTATGAGAATGAATCTAAAGATAGCTTTGCAGCAGCTGGAGTGTTCAGGTTCAAACTGTATGAACTATTAGAGTCCAAATACACAAATAAATCTATTAAAGACTAATAAAAGTGGGTTTAGCTAAATATGACCCCTTTAAATAAAAAAAATAAAAAATAAAAAAAATCAGCTCTGTCCGTCTAAATATCTCATGCACTCATTCCTGCAACGTACAGTGCACTGAAGGCCTGCAGATTTCACAACCTGTCCTAAAGAGACGGTGAGCGAGAGGAGAGAGAGAGAGAGGAAAACAGTAAAAGAAGCACAGAGTGGTTCAGAGTGGGTGTGCATGAGTGAGTGAGTGAGAGAGTGAGTGAGAGAAAGTAAGAGTTGGGTGACCTTGTTACCAGTTGGGTTGAGTTGGACAGGCTGGTAGGAGGTTGCTGTCTACGGGGAGGGACAGACAGATGCTCGCTCTTCTCCCTGGGCAAAACATCTCGCCTGGTGCAGGCAGCACACAATCTGGCCCGGGCAGCTGTAACCCTAATGATCACTGGTGGCGCTGCACCTGACCGACCGACCAGCTCAACACTCACTCAGCCCTCCCCTCCCCTCCCCTCCGTCTCCTCTTTGACCTCCAACGCCTCCTAACTCTGAGTAAAAACTAGTTGTGTTCACAAAGAAAGGGGGCAGAACGCAGAGAGCAGAAGGTGGTTGAGAGCAGGCAGGAGGTTAGACGGGGGCGGAGGGTGATAAGCCAGTATTTAGGAAGGTAAAATGGGTAAAAAAAATTAATAAAAAAAGGTGAAGAGAAAGACTTGGATGAAGAGGTGATGAGTGATTAGGGAGTACAAGAGTCTAAAAAAAAAGAAGAGGAAAAGGGTCAAGGAGTCGGAGCAGAAACAAATGCAGTGTGTGAAGGACTGGGGGATGCTGAGGACACTCCCATGCTCCCCTCCTGTTACCACTGATCCGGTCTGAGCTGCTTATCGGCTTTCTCCCACACGGCTCTCTGGTGTAAGGGCTCAAACTCCTGGGGTCTCAATAGCTGCTTGGAAAAGCGTGTGGATACGTGTACATTATGTGTCTATGAATGGACACGTCCTGTAGATGTGAAGGGGTAGATGGGTATTGGAGTTTCATAGGACTGGTATTTGGATGAATGAAAAATAACCAGCATTAACTGGGATTCATATGCAAAAGAACTGAGCAGCAGCCACATCCCAAAGTACAAAAAACTGAAGTGAAAGCGTTTTTTTTTTGTTTTGTTTTGTTTTTTTTGTGAGTCCAGTTATGGTCTGTTCCACAGTATGAGATGCTGTTTGCTGAAAAGCATTTATGGCTTTTTAAATGTTGACCAAAGTCTATCTATTATGCAGTGAAATCCCCAACCCTCATCGTCCTAAACTTGTCTAAGGGACTTTTTCAGATTTTTCAGGAAACACAATCAGGCCTAAGTCACACTCTTAACATCTGCAACTATCGTACAGGGTAGAATCACATGATCTGTTCAACTGAAAATGTAGGTGATTGTACCAGAGGTGGCCAGCATCATGTGGAGATGATCTGAGCTATTAAAAAAAAAAAAAAAAAAAAAAAAAAGGCTATTTATTTTAGGGTGACCATATGTCCTCTTTTGCCCGGACATGTCCACTTTCTACAGCCTGTCCAGGGGTGTTTTATGAATTCATGAAAATGTCCGGTTTTATTGTTTTTCACGGGACCAATTAGAGCCTCCATTTTTTTATTATTTTTTTTTTTACAACTCAAATACTGGTTATAAGGCACATGGCATCTTTCAGTAAACTCCAAATGTCATTTTAGTATCTTGAGCCTGAGCCGAGTGTCCTCTTTTTCTGACGTCAAAATACTGTCACCCTAATTTATTTATTTATGTAAATTGAAAAAAAAGACACTTATTTTAGGAAAGTGACAAAATAGGTGAGATAACACTAAGTTTAATCTATAAAATCATCACTTATAGGATGCTTTCATGTGGGAATAGTCCCAAACTCTATAAGTTTACACTTTTTATACACATTTTCTCCTGTTTTAATTGTCTTTATTGATGCTCAAAAATGAATATACTTTCTATTATTGTTCTTTAAGTTTTACTCCAGGGGCTGAGACTGATTTTAACAAACTCATTTTATTTTTGGTCAATTAATACACCAGTGTTTCTCATGTTTGAAAACATCTGGAACTCTCAGAACATTAATAAACAAACATTTTCTGCAATTAGGCATACTTTATTGGGAGTTATTAGAGCAAATTTAGTTGAATTTATTTAGAAAATTGTCACAAACGAAACAACGCACCACCGGGACATGACAGAGAGGGTTGTTCTTTTTTTTTTTTTTTTTTTTTCATATCTGAAACATTCTTCGGTTTCATTTGATACAATGGTTTTAGTAATTTTCTAAGAGTTACATAGTTAAATAATGTTTAAAAATAGTCAAATAACCTTTCAGTTATTTGCAAGCAGAACAACCCTAATGAGCACTACATCTTTTTACATTATTACAAACATTATTGTGAATATTTTACAATATATGTGTCATGACATGTGACTGACCTCAGAAAACTCATTAGCTATTAATTCATGAAATATTAAATGACAGTCGTAACATGTGCCACATTTCAGCTGCATAACAACAACAACAACAACAACAACAACAACAACAACAACAAAGCCGCTGTAATAATTTTTCTATAGTATTTTTTCATATTTGGGGGAATTATGGTTTTACCAAACATGTTCGGTCCTTTGTGTGAATTAGGAGATGTAAGACTCCTAATCCATATTAATCAAAGCTGAGCTGTTGTTTTCTCTACATGCATCACACACACACACACACACACACACACACACACACACACACACACGTACACATAAAAGGTCATCCACAACAACCTCCTGTGGTAAACATTTTAATCCCAATTAATCGCTAATTCAGCTCATCACTCCACCCATTCATTCATTTCAACAAGATGGTCCGATCTAGATTTGCACGGATGACAGAGAGCTCATCTGCTTCATGAATGCTCGCTGCTGATGGAAACAGAATGATAGAGCACTGTGTTTTTTTCTGGTCAAGTGTACACTTTCAAAAGGGGGTGCTAGTTAGCTTCATTTGGCTCCTCTGTCTACACTACACTCAGCGGGTTAGGAGCCAATTGTTGGACTGAATTACAGTAGAAAAACACAGAACACATCATGCAAATGATTCAAAGCTGAGCACAATTGTGCTTTTTTTCATTTTTCCTCCTCAATAGGTAGAATTAAACAAATATTTACGGCTGATAGCTCGACTGTAAAGCCTCTTTTAAGGTAAACTGACTGCACAGGAAATATTTATTTTACTATATCCTTCTACGTGGAGATGTTTAAGTGTTTTGTCACAGGAAGAAAGACTAAGAGATGTACATGTCTTTGCGAGAGACAGAGACAGACAGAGAGCATCTGTGTGAGAGGGAGAGGAAACAGAGTGAGCGCTGTTTTAAAGTGGGAGAAGGGGGATCGTGGTAGCGAGTGTGTTTGGAGATCGACCTGGGCCAAGAATGTGTCCATGACTGCTGCTCTGTGTATCTGCCTTGCCTGGGTGACACCGGTGACACAGACATTTCCCAGCAGCCTCCTCGCAAGTCCTGAGCCGACTGCCTCTCTTCCGGGAGCCAATCTACACACACACCACCACCACCACCCAACACTATCGCTCTGTCTTTCCCCTCTCCAGGCCACGCAACAGGCTCTGTGTTAGCCTAAGCAGACCAGGACTGTCAGAACCATATGACCTCGGCCGGCAGGGCTGCTCAAACTGTGCCGCTGCTCTGCTGTAATCGTACTCCAGCCGGCCAAGACCGCTCAAGTTCACAGTGTGTTTCCAGCGCAGCAGTTCCTCTGCTCGGGATTGTTATCCATCCATCAGCCTGCTGTGGTGATTTGTGAGGCTATGAATGTTGCCCTTGTGAGGTTTAGATGTCGGTCAGTTACATGTTGATGTTGACAACATGCAAACCCGTTGCAGAGTCGGACGTGACAACATGTGAATGAGTTAATTAAAGAGGAGCGATGTTTCTATTAATGTACTTTATGCTGATTTTTAAGTATTGCCTGTTTGTGGAAATTAAAAACTCAAACTCCCAAAAACTTCACTGTGCTTATTTGAGATGTTTGTTTTGTTTTTTTCGTTTTTTTTTTTTTAGGAGTTTAATACGTAATGAAGACACTTTTTTTCCTAAAAAGTACTGATGCAGTGAACATTTTAACTGCTAAAACATCCCTATTAGTAGCAACAAGAAGTGGAAACCAAATTATTATCAGTAAAATATTTCAGAATTGCTTATGTGTTGTATAAATCAGACACTTTAAGATGCTTTCCTTAAAAATGATGTATATTAGGTGGAGATAAGCAGCCAAATGTCATTCAAACTCCTATGAATTACATTGTAAGCAAGTTTAAGAGCAAGGCGGTGCTGTTTTTATACTTACTTCAAGTTTCTGAAAAACATTGCTAGGGTAAACATTAAACCGACAGTTAATCTTAAGCTTTATTGCAATGTGATAACTGTTAATAAATGAAACTATCTGTATATGGTTGAATAAATATTGACGTTGGAAAAGTAGTGTTCCGACACACTTGCCCGATCAGACAAGTCAAAAATATATCAACACTGAACAGTCTGCACGGAAAACTGTTTTTTACAGTTCCTTGCAAATGTCACAGACCATCATCCGTTGCTGGTGTCAAACAAGTTTTAGTTGTAAAATCACGCACAGAGTTAGATAATTAGACGGACAGGACAGTGGACAGACGACTGGTCAAACAGGCAAACATTTAAAACCCTCATGTCAGGATCTGGAGTGAGTTCACATCCTCCCCCAGCAGCCCAGCTGTCTATCTGCCATGTTTTCTTTATCAGCCCCCTCGTCATCCGGCAGCCCTGCACATGACCAAATTAGTCCCAGTATCAGCCGTTATCTGGCCGCGGATGGCCTGCCTGCCTGACCAGAATCACTCTTCCCAACCTCTCTGCTTTGCTGGCTGCTCCGGACTGAGGAAACCCAGGCTACGGATCCGGTGGTTTGAGCCTCAACAGACTCCGCAGAGCTCCGGCACAAGGAAAAAGGCCTCACTTCCTTTTAAGGCGGCTGGACTTGCTTTGGTTTATAAATATATGAGATATAAATTATATATTTATATACCAAGTGAGGGTCAGTCAGTTCCCTTGGGTAAAATGAAAAGCCCCGAGAAGGTGGAGTAAAAATAATAAATGTGAATTGTTGGGGTATAAACCTGGGAATATTTGCATACTTTAGATGGTGCCTGTAGCAGATGTACACCGACCTTGTAACTTTGAATTCTGGGATGGCTGCGCTCAGTGGACGCCCTGGCAGAGCATTCTCTCCTGCATAAGCAAAGCAGAGGGAAGATTAGAATTTGCACTTGGCTGGCATTACTACATGAGTCACTCATGCCCTGCATGTGACGTCTTAAGTAAGTTTCAAGTAGCAAAGTCTCAAAGTAGAAGATTAGCCACTGGCATATGCATTCATCTTAATTCATGTAGTATTTTTCTTCTTGGAACTTTGAGCTTTACGGTCCCATGACCTTAGGTGCACTGGAGATTAGTTTTGATTTCTGAACCACTTTCTGAACACTTAATTGGGAGCTTGTAGTCCTTTCTGTACAGCACAGATAAAAGAGTCTATGAAAAATTGATATAAAGGATTGCTGCTGTCTGTCTCTTTTATGTGATATTGAGGGTAGAAAATATCTTAACTGTGGTTCAAAGAAAATATAAACAGGAGTACACAGCATACATGCACAGTTCCAAACACATGCAAATGCATACATACACACACATACACAAGATGCTACAGGGGCCCGATAGAGATGGGGAGAGTGTATGTCAGGGGGACAGGAGTGATGCGAAGAGGTGCCAAAGACCACAGCACACTGTCTGTGCCAAACAGAACTGAGCGCCCGCTGCCATCCAAACATAAATAAAGTGCTTTTGGCTCCCTGCAGCCACCAGTGTGTGCCGTGCATCCGCCAAGCATGTTTTTTCTAACAAAGTTAAAAACAGGACAAATTTGATGCAATCACTTGCTGGAAATAAATATGTGCCATGTCTTGGACAGATAGGGTGTGAATCAGATGGTCGGTCAGTTATTAAGTTTCGTAACATAACTTCAGGATAGATTTCCTCTTCAGACTTTTACAGCCTTGGAGGAAAAAGACTTAAATTGGGCACGCTACATAAGTTTCTCTCTTATTTACTTCTTTGCAGTACATACGGCGCCAACAGCAGTTACACATATTGAACCGTGAGCAACTTATCCTCCACTTCAGATGAGAAACGAAGCCCAAAATGTTAATGCAATCAGTTGTTCTTCCTGTGATTTACTCCTCAGATGACCTTAGTAAAGACTGAACAATAATAAAAACATGATTAAATCATTAATCATTATTTTTATTCAAGCCTTGAGTTTGGTTTGTATTTTAATTTATTTTCCTGAAAAAACATTTATTTTTATTCTGAGCTTTAATTACTTTCTATTTTACAAGGAAAGTCTTGATAAACAGAACCTTCAATACGAGGATGAGAAAAAGCATGAGATTCAATGTGAGTTTCTAAACAGTTATTTATTAAAAGGTCATGTGCTGTGCAAGGACATTTTATTCTCATTATAACAGGGAACAATGAAAACAGCGCTCATTTTAGTTGCAGTTCTCTTTTGGTGGAGTCCAGGGGTCTGCAACCCATGGCTCCTGGGCCAAATGTGGCTCTTTAGCCTCTCCATGGCTCCTCTGGTCAAAAAGCATAAAGAACATTCTGAAATGAACTGAATGAGTCATTACTTTTTAACATTGTTATAGGCCTCAAACTATTCTAACCTTGTCTATCTGCAAAATGTGCAGGCTATACATGGAATAAAATGATTTTTTACAGCATATAAGCCAAAATGTACTATTTTCTTGCCAAATTCAACACAAGATGTTCATTTAGCATTTATCCGTAGTTTGTGAGTAAGCCACTATACAGGAAAGTTGGACTTTTTCTCCATTACACAACAAAATTATGTTTTGGAAATAGTGTCCAAAAAAAAAAACAAAAAACTGTACAAATCTTGAATGTTTTCTTTTGTGTACTTGTATAGTTTCATAAATGCACCAGACTTTGCATCATTGTAATCTTAAATAGTGAAACAGCACACTGATCACACATAGGCTACAGCAGACCTGCCTCCTCATGGTAAAATGGAGATGGGTTTAAATATTTTTTCCAGGGCTTCAGTCAGATTTCTTTCTTCTGTTTCAAGACAAAAATGTCTCTTTAGGTTGTAAAGCTTGCCGACCACTGGTGTAGCCTATAGTGCAGTGTTTTCCAGCTTTGGGGTAGCCTGCAATTTCAAGTAATTGATAAAAAAAACAAATAAAAATAAAAAAAATTCCAAAAACTTACTAATAAAAATATATGGCCAGCTGAGAGAGACAATCACAATCCACTACCAGCACTGTGGGACTGTTTATCTGTCAAATGTTCACTGTGGTCAGGTTCAGATGCTGCAGCTCTTTCATAATTCAGAGTTTGAGTTATTGCTTGTTCAGTATTAATTGTCAGCCTTGTTAATCCAAGCTGGACTGACTGTACATATCCTGACCAAGGGAAATCTAATTCTGACTTTGTGCAGTAATCTGAACCTGGCTTTTCTGCCTCCATCCATAATAATATACATTATATCGACTCAATGTGTCTAAAATTAATGTTTATTTGCAACATAGTATAGCAAACTCTTACATGATCAAAACCAAATTAATTTTAGCAAAAAAAAAAAAAAGTCTCCCTTCTGAATGCCTGGGGTCGCCAGAAATTTGTGATGTTAAAAAGGAGTTTTGTTTTGTTTTTATTAGTATTCTTATTTGGATGAGTCAGACAGGTTTAATCTTATTTTTCATTGAACACTATGATGGTCCTGGATGGAAGACAAACATCATTAATTGTGCATTGTTTTTTATTTTATTTATTAATGCCTTCTTGAACCTATGTATGTGTGTGTGTATTTGTATGTGTGTGTGTGTGTGTGTGTGTGTGTGTGTGTGTGTGTGTGTGTGTGTGTGTGTGTGTGGAGGTGCTCCTGTTCCAAATAGCCCCAGGCTTTATTCCCACTCTTCACCCCTGTATCAGTGCTGACTGATTAAGGCCCTGGTCTCTGCTGCTTCTTGAACAACGCTCACACCACTGACAGTGCCCTGGCCCATGACTCTTGGGTGGGCAAAAAGGCATATTGCCATAGCAACACAGCACATTCTCTGCCAAAGCGTTGACCTGCTGCTCACATGATCAGCCAAAGATTCTCTGTGTGTTTTGTCTCGCTCTTTCATACTCTCACCGTCTCTGGCCCATAGTCTCCTCACCTCCATCCATGCTCTGACTCCGTTTGGTCTCAGAAAGCTCTCTGCATGTAGAGTAGGGTATAAAGCCCCATAAGCCCCTGCTCACTCCACACCCTGTCTGGATACTAGTGACTTTAATACCTTGAGATCAAAGTTGTGCACAGACTGTAAATCCCAAAGTAGAGGAGGAAGACGGCGGAATACATTACGGTTACAGTCCCCACTGTTAACACTCAGACGCCACATAGCAATAATATTAATACCACATTTGTGAGCCATTGCTGTTTTGTTTCACAGAAAGAGATGACATGCATCATGTAAATGTGACATCTATTTACACATGATCTAAATGTTTAAATATCAAATACAGTAAATTAAGAAAAAGTAATCAGTTTTGAAGAGTAATAGAGCACGTGTTTAGGACACATATGAACTAATTTCATAGAAAATATGTGGAACTGCATTTTATTACAGTTACAGTTGAAATAGGAGGAAATCAGAATACCGTTGTACTCCTGCAACGAAAGGGAAACAAATCACATAAAGTGCAATAAATGCTAATGGCAGGTGCTGTGTGTGCATTAGGATGAGTAAAACACAGAGACCAAATGTCCCTAAGTGGAGAATAGCGAGTTCATTTTAAACTTATACAGGGTTCCTACAAATTTCAGACTTTTTAAGACTAATTAGATCAGAATTCCATGCTCATTTCACAGCCTATTTCATGGCCATACTGGCAAAAATACACAATTCCTATAAATTAGTATGTATGTATTTATTTACTATCCTTGATTCCTGCTGTTCTGAGTCATGCTGCAAAGCTAGCGATGGTCTATAATGGCAATACAAATTATCAAGTTGAAAAGGGTGGAACTGAGGTCAACTAATGTTACTTTCTTTGCAGTTTGGACACGTTTAAACACAATACAGCGAACACGCTTATGGCAACATAACTTAAGACCTACCGTATCAGATTTAATATCGTTTAAAGACTTTTTAAGATATTAAATGCAGATACAGGAATTCAAGACTTTTAAGACTTTTTAAGACCCTGTGGGAACCCTGTTATAAATGTTTTTTTATCTGTATTTTGAAACTTTGTACAGGGAAATGTCAACAAAATTTATAACAAAAAAAAGGAATTTCTTTCTAAAAATGAAAAAAATTGCCATCTCACTGTGTGTTTTTTTACTTCCGCCAAGGAGGTTATGTTTTTGCCGGCATTTATCTGTTTGTCTGTGTACAAAATAACTCAAAAAGTTATGGACAGATTTCGATGACATTTTCAGGATAGCTTGGGAATGATGCAAGGACCAATCGATTAGATTTTGGTGAAGATCAAACAATGCCTTGGTGGAGGTCTGTGCAGTGGTCTGCTTGAATAGAATAGAATAGAATAGAATAGAATAGAATAGAATAGAATAGAATAGAATAGAATAGTTCTTTATTGATCCCC
>JAQQZY010000016.1:29398902-29409145 GCA_030068375.1 Ostorhinchus rueppellii | reverse complement strand
GGGCAATTTAGATTAGCCGATTAACCTATCAGTGCATGTCTTTGGATTGTGGGAGGAAACCGGAGTACCCGGAGATATGGGGAGAACATGCAAACTCCACACAGAAAGGTCCCAAGGTCCCCCCCGGGAATCGAACCCGGGTCCTTCTTGTTGTGAGGCACGAGTGCTAACCACTGCACCACCGTGTCGCCCTACATGTATTTATATTTATATAAAAAATAAAATAAAATCAATAAATCAATAAATACATGTATTTATATATATATTTTTTAAAGCTCCAAAAATGCAATTGAAGGCATCTTTTGTTACCACATGTATTTCAACATCTTCAATATTCTTGAATATAGAGTTAAGTAAACCCCATATATCATTAAAACTCACATTATTTGAGAAGACTAATACATGTTTGACTCTATGTGGAAGCTTTATTTTACAAATATGATATGGCTGACAGTCTAAAACAACAGGAAAAACTTTGAAAGCTTAAAATTTCCTAGAAATATTTCAAATTCCCCAAGCAATTCCACTCCACAGATCCCAGACAACTTACCCCAAACTGAAAAACAAAAATTGTAGACTATGATGCAAGTCAATACATGAGTCATGAGACTGCATCATCCATCTACACAGATATAGTTGAAAACAATGACGCTTGGCTAAGAATCCCACTTTTGCAATGCTGGTATTTAAGTAAAAAGTAAAGAAATCCAAAGTATAAAAGGATAATGTGGATTCAGTCATGGAAAAGACGGATGCTAATTTTACAAACACAGCTTGAGGGAAATATTGTAAGCATATACAGACATGCATGCACCCTGACAAGTGTGTCATTTCGTGCTTCGTTCCTGTTGGTTGTCAGAAGCAGACGTAGGTTTTAGCAGCAGCTGCACTTTGAGATGTTCATCCTAGATTTCTGCTGTATCTTTGGAAGCACGATCATGACGACAAACGTGTCTCAAGACCACGATTTTGGATCCAGACGTTTCTTTCATGTTGTCCATCTTTGGTCTGGACAGTCCAAAATCACACAGTGTGGATCTGACCTAAATCCACCTCTGTTCTGCAAAAACATCAGCGGCCCTCACAGTCTCCCTCTACTATTAAACCCTCCCTTGTTCTCACAGGCAGTCAGGGGAGACGGGGAGTTCAGTAAGGGAAGAGATTGGGTTACCATGACATAAATCTCCATGACTCCTTCTCCTGTGTGTGCAGGAGGTGGGCAGCAGGGCGTCAGGGCTCTTAGCACCAGTGTCTTTGGGAATGCCGGCATGTTCCCTGGAGGAGATAGAGAAGATAGGCCTGGCGCCTCCAGAGGAGTCTCTCCCTCTCTCCCTGCTCCTCTCTTTCTCTCTCAGCCTCTCTGCTTATCTCGGGGAAACCACAATAGGGTTTTGTACAGTGAAGCAAAGCAAGGAGGCTTCAGATGGCAGCGGAGTATGATATGCAGGAGGACAGCAGGCTAAAGAATCACTCCCTCTGTTCCACACATGATACGATGCAATGCGACACAGCCCAGATCCACGCTCACCCATCTACTGTAGACACACCAACTCAGACTAAAGCAGACAAAGAATAGTGTTTGTCGTATCCACCTCAAATGTTTAAAGGAAATCTTTAGTGATTCCATTTTAACTTTAATCTTGTGTTATTGTACAGACACTGTTTTCACTTTTGATGCATTTAATGGGGTCTGGCTGTCTTCAACTGGAAACCGAAATGCTTCCAAGTATCTTTTTGCCCACAATGTCTGGTTCAGGGTGCATCCATCACTGGCTTCACAGACATGCTATTATTTCGGATAAATGGCGTCTGTTATTGTTAGATGAATAGTACCAAGGGATGGGATCAGTCCAAAGACAAATGTTGAAAGAAAGAAGTGGAGGCCACTATTAATGAACGTAACAGTGAAACACCGCTGAAGGCCAGTAGATGCTAACCCCAAAAAGTCCTGGCTCAAACTGATTCCTAGTAAAAAAAAAAAAAAAAGGTAAACTTCTCTCTAGTTGTACAAAGTCAGTTATATTTTTCCAGGTGTCATTCTATTGTTCTAATTTTATTTATTTATTTTTTTTTATTCTGAAATAAGTGTGTTGCTCCACTGCTAAGATTTTGGGGTCATTTAAGCCATCGGTGTTTACCATGAGGCCATTGTTCTTCCTGACAGACTTTAAAAAATATATATTAGACCACCCCTTGTCTTGTTTTCTTCATTTTAATGCCTGGTACAACTAAAGGTACATTTGTTTGGACAAATATGATGATAAAAACAAAAAATAGCTCATAGTAGTTTAATTTCTGAGCTGATATCTATCTTTTCCACGTTTTCTTGATAACCAAAATCATTCAGTTCTTACATCAATATCCTAATGTATACGATTAGATACATGCAATACACAGGTAATCCACCAAGGAGGAGGAATTTGTGCACCAGAGGCCTTTCCAGTGACACTACAACACTGCCATTAATGAGGAAGGAGGCAAAACTTTAACAATTTTGAAGAGGAATCACCAATTTATTAGACATGTTTGTGCTAAGTTTTTGTTTGTTCAAAAATAATAATATTTGAGCATTGAGACCCAATGTATCAAATATGATACAAAATGTAAACTCATACATGGAAATTGATATTTGAGGGGAAAAAAGTGTTTTGGTTGTTCTGAAGGACCAATAAAGGCTCCAGTTTCAAAGAACTGAAATTTTCTGTCAATGATTTAATGGTTCAGGCTTTACAGGGTTAACTAATGTTATGAGCTGGTCAGTTAGTAAACCTGCTACTCAGTGTGTTTGTACATAAATCAAAATTGTCACTATAAACCTACATGTAAACATTTTGCTTGTAGGTAAAATTATGGGGCTCATTTAATGAAGACATTCACAAATCAACATGCTGGCTCAGTGTTTTGAGTGGATTAGCAATAGTGTTAGCTTTACCATCACATGTTCAACCCCTTGTTCTTTCCCTGACTCCATCCATCCATCCATCCATCCATCCATCCATCCATCCATCCATCCATCCATCCATCCATAGATCAAAATACACTCACTTATACACTTCTAGCTTCTAATAAAATTTAAAACGTTTTCATATATCAGTGCATCATGGTAGCTATGTCCACTTTCAGCAGTACATGGATCAGCCACAGGAAGGCCGGACCTGGCACCAGCTAAGCTATGGGGAGTAAGTGGCTCAGTAAAGATTTTTCTACTAATCACCTTCCTACAAATGGCCTGTGCGCTGCTGCTCAGAGGAAAGTAGAGGATCAAAGCGTTGATGACACACATGCAGATTCATGTCGGGCTGCTGTCGGCAGCTGGAGTGGGTTTGTGTCAGTAACTGTCACATTAACAGAAGTGAATACAGTGACGCTTTTGCAAAAAACACAAAATGCAGCTCAAATGGGACTATTTCGTCTTAAGCACAGTAGAACACTGCACAGCTTCAACCCAAAAATAAATATGCGCAACATAGGTTTGACGGAACAATAACAACTTAACTTCTCATTTATGTTTGAGGTTTTATGTCATAAAGGTCAAACGTTATTAATCTACAGAATAGTGCCGACCAATCAGTAGACTCACAGTAAATCTGATCTGCTAAACACTGCACAGCCTTGATGATTACAAAGGCCAAAGACTGTGGCCCTTCCATGTATTTTCTCTGGGAGGGTAAATTGGAGAGCCAGCAGCTGTAATAGGAAAAAGCCTTGGAGACACTTGAGCCTCACTGACGAAGAGAATAGCAATTATTCTGGAAAATCAATTTTCAACCCAATCTTCCTCCGTTATCGACCAAGACGCTCCTCGGAGGTAGAGAAGGTGACAAGAAAATTTATATCCCAGATTTTATTAGCGAATCTCTATTTACTTTGTGCATTGCAGCTTGTTTTTGCTGACATTTTGAATAAACGTAAAACACTGGAGCCAAATACAATAAGCCCCTCTGTTTTTAGAAGCCACTGTATCTCTAGCAGCACATTCGTTTATTTAATTCAACCCTGATACTAAGAATACACAAGGATAACATAAAAATGGAGATCACTATGGTGACACCTTTTATCTAATAAAAAAGTCCCCTCTGGGTGGTTTCTATTTCTTTTTTGAATCTATGTTGCTGCACTGTAGGCGCTGCTTTTGCCTCTAAACGTTTCTGCTGTGAGTGTACATGCACAAGCACATGCACCCACTGTCGTACCTCTTTATGATTATTCCCACAGTCTTATCAGTGTTTATTTTCCTACTGTGAAAAGCCTATTGCTCCGGCATTCTTCGCATGTCATTCCCTGACCAAGATTTATCGCTGTGTTTATCCTATTATTACGTCAAGCCATTATGTAAACTGGAGTATTGCAGTGATCATTTTTGCTGGCTCCCTATCACTTAGGCTTCCTTTATCCATCTATTACTCTTTTGTTTTTATCCATCTGTCTTCCCTGTCATTTTTTACATACTTTATCTGACCCGCTGCGGTGTTTGTGCCATACTTGCTTTGTGTATTTGTATGTATCAAGTGTGTATGGAAGCGGTTATGTTAATGTGTGCATTTATGTGTGTTTTGACATCACATAGATGTAAATCAAAAGTGGCAGCGCTCTGATATGGGCTAATAAAATTCCCTCATCTGGAAGTGCTGAGGGCAGATTCGGCATAGACCCTGCAATGCAGCCCAGTGGCAGTCTAGCACACACACAGACGGACACACACACATCCACCTAAGACAACTGAGGGGCCATTTCCATGATTAACCAAAGCTCCTCAAGAGGAAATGCAGTACATGTAGCCTTTTGCTCTTATATAGTCAAGCATACAAATAAACATACACGCTTCTACAGAACACACACAGTTCTTCAATCCTGATGCAGCAATGAAAAAGGGGGGGGTTGGAGGATTTACGGTGCTGAATCTGAGGAGAAGCATTTGCTTTTGGTTACAAGCGACCTCTGCGGGTTCAGCAAGCTCCACTTCCTCCCCTTATACCTCCTCTACTTTGTCTCCCCCACCTCTTCCAATCCCTCAGTGAAGGATAAAAGTGTTCAGTAGTGTGGGTGTGAGAGGTGGGGGATATTTGGTGAGAGTGGTGACTGTTGAAACAGATGCAGCTATGTGTATGCCACCTATGTCAACATGGCCGGTCTCCGGACCCGATGCTGCTCGCAGATAGGACCCGGCCCACAGAGCCACAGAGTCTAGACTCCAGATGTGTTCAGATGTTCATACGCACTCTCGTATATATACACACACACTCGGACCAATGCCAGTCCAAACCAATAATTCTACCAGATGACGGTCGTTTACCTACGTGGGGTTAGGTATAGATAGTAACATTTTTCTCTTAATTCCTAAAAGAGATGCAACACATACACCAGCAGATTTCTTGTTTACGGCTGATATCTTCACAGTATAATGAGTGGGAGTGGAATTCAGAAACACCCTATTATGATGACATTTGGATGTAGTTAGGCAGTGAAATACCACGGGCCTCTCTGCTCAATTTTGGACAAACACATTGAACACATTACCAAAATATATTCAATTAAACCTGCAAGCAGTGATGATGGAGGTCGACCACCTATGCATATAATGCATGCCACAGATGAGGGGTTTTATTGGAACTAAGTAGAGGGCACAAAAGAGCTAAATATCACTTCCTGTGTCCACTATGTGGCACTAAAGAATTCCTCCTAATTAGATGGAATAAATATAGCATCTCCCTTCAACTCCAATGTTTTGCTGAATATCATGTCGAACCACTAGCTTAGAAATCTAGACCACCTAGTGGCAGAAAATATTCTTGCCTTGCTTGTGGTCTAGCATCACATGGTAGGAGACAATCCTGGTTCTGACACGGGGTATGTCAGACCAATCAAAACGCTCTGTCTGTGTCGCGAGTCGTTGGGGCGGGCTTTGCACGATGACGACAAAGCTGTGCGAGAGTGAGATAGCAGAACAACCATAGAGAGCCACGAAGATGGATGTGGCTAACGAATCGTGCTCGTTTGAATCAGCTTTGTCGTCAATTTTGGAAGAGTTAGACTTGGGCTTTTGTTTGAAAGTTGAGCAGAAAGAAACAGTCAAGTCATTTGTTTTAAAAAAGGATGGATTTGCTGTTTTGCTGACCGGCTACGGTAAAACTCTCATATACCAGCTGGCTCCACTTGTAGCTAAAAGGATGGGTCGTCCTGAAAACCCTCTGGTGATCATTGTCACCCTGTCGGTTGCTCTGATTGGTCATAGAACTGGTCTATTACGTGCAGGAACAGTTTGAATGACAACGGTTGAATCCACCCACAGGCTTCAGCTCTCTCAATGGTCCAATTCCAGACTATACAGTTCATGTATAGTTTGACCTGCCAGGCTAGTCAAACACATCCCACAAATCTGATGTCAGTCGGAAAATGTTTGATACATAAAGGCTGACTATTGTACAATATAGTCATAATAGATGTGGTCCTATCAATCAGAGACAGTTGAGGTTGACTGTACAATGTGCAACTGATTTAAAACAACTTACAGTTTTATTATAGAACATCAAAATGAACCACATCGCTGCAGTAATGGAACTAAATGAAAAGTCACAGTCTAGATGACTGCTTGGCCCTTTAGATGACACCACATTTAAAGCTGCTATGGTTAATTCATCAAACACAGATTGTTAAAGGTTCAAGTTTGTGTAATTTCTGTTGTAGATTGCATCCGACTAAATATCCTTCACCTCACCCTCCCCTATGGTGGTCCTTAAGAAGAGGAAATGCCCTTGTTAGAGCTGTTGAGTGTCTGTTCAGTCTCAGCTTTTTAGTTAAGGGCATATTAACCCCGATCCATATTAAACAGCAGGAGACAATAAAGTAACTTAAAGCTGTATTCTTCCATTATAAACTGCAACCAAAGCAGTAGTCTGTTCAGACCTACTGTACCAACTATGGACTTGAAAACATGGTTCATATTTTCTTGAGGTTACACAGTAATGAAAATGAAAAGGGTTGTGAATATTATAGTCCATTCCTGTAGTTAGATTCACCTAAATCTTATCTTGATCTTAAATTCAAGATGGCAGACTTTCTGTTGGATTTACAGGCTTTTATTTTGTGAGTCTGGATGCAATATACTATATATGTCACACAAATTTAGTATGTCTACAGGAAACTTACCTCAGGGGGTTCTTCTGTTTAAGTTTTATATTTTAAGTTTTATGGGGCTGATTGTGAGCTATTTTACCACACCCATCTCATCGTCTCAATGACAAAAAGTTTTCCCGACTTTTGGCATATGTACAATTTTTTTTTTTTTGACCACATTTAGCCACTCAATGCAATTCTTTTGGGAGGAGTGAAAAAAGAACAAGAATCCCTACAGATACAACAAGGCCTAAAAAGACAGGCACAAACCACATTGTTGGCAGGTGATTATATTGCTGTAAGAAACTTTATACGACTGTTTATAAGTTTTGCTTAACATTTAGGTGGATATTAAATGTGATGTTTCATTGTATTGTACATTTAAATTACCCACTGCTTATCTCAAAACTGCACTGAAATAAACAGAAACATATGCTGGCTGCATATGCTCAACACTGCTTTATTTAGCCCGTTCTATAGCGGCACGACAACAAGAGTGTTTTTGTGAAAAAGACACATGGGTAAATTGCAACTGTTATACAAAACAAGACTCGGGAAGAGGAAAAGTAAAGAGTGAAAGTGTTCAGAGCACAGATGCACCCGCTCTCTTGCTATCTCCTGTGCTTGTGGGTATACTGCCGATCCAGCTATTCTTGTTGGTTTGTTAATTGTTTGTCACCCACCAGGTGCCATCTGTCTGTAGTCCCACAGTCCCCGAGCCATGTGGGCCGGCCTGCCTGGCGCCTGCCAACGTCACTGACCTGCAGCAACCGTCCACACCTCCGTCACACACCTCCTGATCCGTCTGGGATAAATAGCTTCTCCCTCAACTTCTGTGCCGCCATCACGGCTTCCCAATCTGTCCTGTGTTAGAGAGGGGAGAGGGAGGGGAGATGGGGGGGTGACAGGAAGAAAGAGGAGGGAGGGAGAAACATAAATGAGATGACTAGAATGGATAGATGGATAGATGGATAGAGATAAACAACAAATAGAGATGGATGCGTGCAGAGATAAATGACTGCAATATACAGTTACAAGCTGTTTGTGTTTCCTGATTTGTCTGTTGTTGCAGAGCAAAGAAACACAAGCAGACTGTCACAAGAAGATGGTAATAACTGTCACATTTGTCTACATGAAGTTGTGCATATTATACATGAAAGACTCGAACCTGCGCTTTAATAACGTGAAGTTCTGTTTAAAGTGACAAAACACTATTGCATCACCAGAAGCTGGGATATTTTTGATTTGGCACAGCACCGCAACACTTTAAGAGGCACTCCAACAGGCAAGGGAGGTCACCTTCACCTGGGCCTGATGTTGGGGCAGCTGTGTGTTGAAAAATGAGATCAGCTGCTTGCTCACCGGGATGCATGCAGCAGCCTGGAACTACCTAGGGCCCAGTGTAGCAGCTACTGTAGCATACGGTGGCCCCAGTACAATAAAGACCGAGCGAACAGCCCCCTCTCCTCTCCCAGTCTGTCCGCCTGCCATCCTGGGGCATGTTGGGTCACCTTGACGACTGAGCCCAGCAAGGGGAGCCACACCCCACTTCAGGGCAAAGAAGGAGGCAGGATGGGTAATGAGGCGTTGCCATGCAAGTGGAACAGCTTTTGAATAACCCCCATCCACAGCCACGTGGATGCACGCACACGATATTCGACGTGTTTACTGAAGGGACAGGAGCTTGTTGGAGAAACCTCCCAGGAGGAGAAGATTCATATGTACTACGCTGAAGGTTAGCAAGTCATGTGGAGAGGTGTAGCACAGATAGCCTCAATAAAAACAGAGTTAAGGTGATGAATGGTTTAGATTTTCAAAAATGCACAATGTAACATATACTATGAGTGCAGGGAACTGAAAACGGCTGCCCCTCACATGAGAAGCCGTTATTATTGGAAGAAAAGTCTACATATCGTAAGGATGCACATATCTGTACGCCAAGATATGTCATAGGAGTACATCTGTCAGCCTATTGGTTTACTATAAATGTGGTATAAATGGTTTTCTATAAATGTGGTAGCATGCATAGCTAATATTACAATTAGGAGTGAAAAGAATATTGATATTCTTTATGATGATAATGATAATAAATGTTACATGTAAATTTATAGTGCATTTAAACCTCCGACTGCTAGATGGCAGTGTCAGATGTTACAGTGACAGCAACAAATCCAAATACACATCTCATGCAAAAAGCTTAACTTTATTTATGCAAATGGGGTGTGCACTTTATATGTGTTCTGAAAATTAGATCTAAGAGAAATCACAATACATCACCTTGTTTACTTGCAGTTTCATGATTTATTGTAATGTATTAAATCCTAACTTCTGTATTATATTATGTATCACAACTCCAGCACATTTTGTCAGTGCACAATCAAAGACGGATCATTACAAACAATTAAAGCTATGGCTTTGCTTTAACAAATGAAAGCAATGGTGAGGTGAAGTCCAAATCATGTGTGAAGCTAATAAACTATTAGTCATTAGCATGGGGGTTAAAGTAACCTCTGGACAAGGTGTTTACGTATTTGTTGATAGTGAAAATCATGAGTGAAATATGGGAGGGGTAGGGCAAGGGGAGATCATTCACTACTTAAATTGAGGCTATGTTTACTCAGTTGTGTATTTTCTAAAACAGACATTTCCCTCTCTCTGTTTAAAAATAGCACCAAAACTCGCACACATGCAACTGTTTTTAGAAAAATCGTTGTTTATATGACCCTGTATATGTAGATCACCAAGAGCATGCCAGGCCTGTAGATGGCAGTGTGGTGAAATGATTGAGTACCGTTAACCAATCAGAATCCTAAAAAATTCACAACAAAATGTTGCTAACCTTGTTTTTACTTTTAGCCACCCCACCCCCTACCCCTCAAGAAGCTGTTGCGCTGTGATCAGTAGGGATGAGAATCGAGAACCAGTTCTTTTTGAGAACCGGTTCCCAGTAGCTCGATTCCTTGGAATCGTCTGCCTGCCTGCTTAACGATTCTGCTTGTCGATTCCGCATGAGCGATGACGTCACACGTACGCAGCACTGTTTTGGTCAGAATGTAGCCAACATGGCGTTGAAACAGAACTGGTCTAAACAGATGACACCAGGTCCACTTGGAACACTGTCAAAGCTTCC
>JAQQZY010000016.1:29366747-29377153 GCA_030068375.1 Ostorhinchus rueppellii | reverse complement strand
CCCCGCTTCAGCAGAGCGAGGCTTATGAAGGACTTCCAGATGAATTGTAACAATTCATCTGGTGGCAATCAGGTTACCAGCATCGGTATCAGCATCAGAACCGAAAAAGTCTGATTACTGTATCCCTATGCCTTAAGACAGAGTTCACACAGCTGCAATGTCCTGAAATGGCTTCATCTTGTTGTGGATCTTTGTCCTGAACTGGGCTTTAGACAGTATTGACCGACTCCATGCCAGGAGATTTACCCACAAAAACAGAGCCATTTGTTTCTGAAATACAAGCGCATAGCTGTGGCTTTACAAAACAACAATGACAGGTGATTTTGTCGTCTACACGGAGGATAAGGGACTCTCAAACATCACTCTCTTCCAGATTTTAAGACATTTTCCATGGTAGCACCTTGGTTCCTGTAGGTAAACTGCAAACTGTTTCTTCAGACATTTTCATATATTTGTTTCTGGACTGAATAAGCCAAAGGGATGACAACATCTACTATTTTGCTGTCAGAAAATTAATAATGCTGTCAGCTTTGAAAAGGATCCGGCTGTTGCTAATCACACACACAACTGTAAACACAGCAACACATGACTCATACACTGATGCAAGGATAACTAGTCAATCTCAGTGTTTTGTTGGTAGACCAGAGAAGTTTCAGAAACCTCTGAAATGTGACTACGCTGGAAATCAAAAGCACAAATAGATTTAACAGGTTTCTGTACTCATAAACGGATGCTGATTTGTATAAATTTAGAAAACAGGTGAAATTATTCCAATGCACTACAAGGAAAAGTATTGAAAGAATACATTTCTGTCAATCAACTTCTGCATGCAAACTCTATAACAAAGTGTTAGTCTATATCTCATTAGCTGTTGATAGAGTTTGTATGTTAAAATCTGAAATCTGAAATGTAATTTAAGCTGCCAGACAAACGGCAAAGTACAATATTTACCTCTCATATACTGTACGCTCTAGTAGAAGTTAAGAAATTAGTCATGTTTAAAGGTTTAGTCTGGCATTGCCTCAAAAGGGTCATACTTTTATTAGTCTTTGGTTCATTTATTTGTGTATTTGGACCCTAATAGTTCATAAAGTTTGAATTTGAACCCTCCAGGTGCTGCAAAGCTATCTTTAGATTCATTTTGGCCAAAACTAAGTGGATTTCTCCAACCTGTTTCAATTCCTGCTTAATTTGTTACGTCTATAATAGGGATGTAACGGTATTTGTATTCGTCCCGTACCGTCATGGTATGGGGGTCATGGGTCGGTACACACAGTCACACAATGAATACATGAGTGAGTTAAAAAAAAAAAAAAAAAAAAATCTAAAAAAGCGTAAAAGCTGCCAGCGACCGCCATTACCACAGAAGAAGAAGAAGCAGGTACAAACAAAAACAAACAAAGAAGATATTACAAATGAAAACAAATGATGAGAGATGCAGCGTGTGGAGTTGGAAGACCCGCCAGCTTCGTATAAATCGGTCGTGTGGGAAAACTTTGGATTCCCAGTACAATACAGCAACGATGGCAAAAGAGTGGTGGAGCAGACAAAGACTGTCTGCCAGTGATGTTTCGCGGAGGTAGGGTATGTCACTGGAAATACATCTAACATGCTGACACATGAGGCGTGCGTTTAACTGTGCATTACAACACTGCAAGTGTTAGTTTCTTTTTAATAAAGTTACCAAAGTGTCCAGTTGCTACTTGACTACCTCAGTATAGCAGTACTGTGTGTTTTTTTTCTTTTCCTCTGTATGAACAGAATTAATGTTAAGAAAATCCTCCTAATACATTTCTTTTATGTACAGTTTATGTAGACCACAGGGAAATGTTTGAAAATGCATAATTCCATTTTAAAAAAAGCAAAATATCACTCCTTTCATAACTTGTTACAGTAAAGCATCTCTGAGGCTGATGTTGAGATGATGTGTGACCTTTCCTCAAAACATTCCAGAACACAGGCTCTCCATTTTACTCCAATGTCACTTCATCTATAAGACCTCCACTGTCGGCTTGAAGGCAAAACAGCATTCAACATCATTTTTTATCTAAAGCTATAAATAAATGTGCAATGTTAGCGCCTTGAAGGAATGAATGAAGGTTGTATAAAAGGAGCTATAGGAACTTGAACCTGATTGGATTAAAGCAACAGCTAAATAAGTATCCAGGGAGTTCCTTGTGATGTATGTGTTAGTTCTACGTTATGTCCATATATTGACACGGTCATGAATTTCCATGTCGAGTGTCTCAGCAGGATATCGCTGAAGGCAGTGATTTCTATCCAGCTGAGATGGAAGATACAAATCTCTCTGTTACCTTTACAAAAAGAAAAAAAAAACCTGCTTCCCTATCCACCAGGATCCCTCTTTCTTTTCCCTGTCTTTCTCTGCTTCTCCTTCTTTTTCTTTTATTTCCCTCTTGGGTCCTGCTCCTCTTTCCCACTCCTCTTTCGTCTCCTGCCCCTCCCCCTCCACCCTCCCATCATCTACCCCCTACCTCACACTCTCTCACACACACACACACACACACGCGCACCCTTTATGCCGGCAGACTCCATCGATTGATTTCCCCTCACTGTGACACATTTGGTGCAGCCGCATGTGGCCTATTAATTATATCCACAGCAGACTCTCGTCACGCTCCCCTTTTCCCAACAATACATCCCCTCGCATACACACACTCACACGTATGTATGAATTAGCCTAAGTAAAGGCAACCAGGGGTCTACTACAGAGCATCAGATCGCCCTCTAAACGCTGGGTTTGACGGAGAAGCAGAGTGAGACTTCGACCTGGAGCGTCTGAGTGGAAGCAAACAGACAGTGGCAGTTGAGGCGAGGTTGGGCCCATGTTGCGTGTAATCTGGCTAACATCTGTTAGCTATCATGTGTGTGGCTCCATTTAAAGTCCAGAGTGGACTAAGAGCCCGAGGAGGCTCCCTGCATCCCTGCTCGCAGGCTTTTAACGGGGCTGCTCCAAATGTTTCCCTCTGCACAGGGAAAAGAACAAGAGGGCAGCGTAGACCCAGGCTGACACGCACTCAGCAGAACACAACCGCACTTAACCCAGCAGACGCCTTTTGCCTCCTTTGTGCACGCGTTTTCATGTGTGTGCATTTGACTGTATGCGTGTGTCAGCGTGCATCTGGCAAACAATACAGTAAGCCTTTGCTGCAGGCCTCTTACAGCCTCAAAATCCCGGGTTTTTATATTTAGCTCGTAATCACTATAATTTCCAAATTAGATACAGCCTGGCCAAGTACACATTCCTTCTGTACAAAAGCCCTAAATGGTTCATCTCTGAAGACAATCTCAGGAGAGAGACACTTTAAATATTAGAGTGATATCCAAAGACAATCCATACTGATGGAAACAAGCGGAGCAAGCTAAACAGCTGCTGTTGAGGATATTGTGCAAAAGGGAGGTGGAGGGGGGGCACAGATTAAGAGCAGATTACAGAGCCTTTCCCTCTAGGGCCTCCATATTCCAGATTGACAATGTGGTGGATTGGGAGATCAACCTGGAGATTTTCATATGAAAAGATGTTTTCCATCAGAGATTAACGGCTGTTATTATTCATTAACTTTTTTTTTCCTCCTTTCAAAGCCTTGCTTACCCACTGCCAGCAATGAGCAGAGCCACGGAGAAAGATGGAAGGAACTGAGACAAACAGAACACGCTACATGTTCGGTTGGAGGAGACGAGAGGAGGAAGAAAGAGAGGATCCAGGAAGTGTGTTGTGTTCAAATTCATTTCTTGGCATGAAAGCAGAATACTCAGGACCATGCTTTACATCTTACCATAAACAAAGGCTGGGGCTCATGCATTATTTACTGGCAATAATACTGAAGAGTGTGCGTGTAGAACGAATACATTAATCATATGATCATCTGGAGTTTACACTTGCTCATACTGTATCTGTTGGTTTGTTTGTGTACACTCACTGATTAAGATGCTTACTTGTTTGATCACTGCTGGGGTTGTCCATACAATTACATGTGGGAGTGTAAAAAAGGCAAACATGGTTGAATTTTCATTTGTGTATTGTTTAATAAGATAATCTCTGCATTGAACATTTTAATCAACAAGAATTATATCAATGAAAATGGACTCACTAAAGACGCATTAAATTTCCATTTCTCGGATAATTACAACAGTCACCAGAAAGAAATTGTGTTTCTACCACACATATAGATAGAATCTAAACATACTTACCCAGAAATATGTTTCCACTATTTCACATAAATGTTAAAGTGGTTTGTTTGTTTGTTTGCCTGGGCTGGCTTAGGAAAAGATCCCTAGGCTTGGTTTTAATACAGAAAAAGATCTGATTAAAAACGACTCATGATGTATGTAGCAGTATTTAAACCCAACCATAATCTTTTCCAAACCCAAACGGGCACATTTATATAGTTTAAGCACTAAGGAAGTGTAATTGAGTGTATGGTGGCAATGTCCTATATTTTGTGGGCAAAAAATCCTTCTTCAATGATCATTTACGTTGAGATTAAACATATCTGCTGTTTGCAGAAATGCGGGAGTGGGGACTGGATTGATAATTAATATTTCTACACCATAATTAAATTGGACTAAAAGGGAGGAACTGTGAAGACAAAATTAATCCCAAATAACAATTCGTTAATCCTATTGACATATTTGATTCATTTAGCACATAGCCAAAGTAATTATAGCATCAGAGATATTCTTTCTCAGTCCTTGGCTGCTTCTGTGCTCTATAATAAGAGAACACAACAGCACATAGCCCCCTACCCAGTAAGGCTGAAGAAGAGACCGTCAAATAAAAATAAATAAATATATAGGACACATTTAAGAAGAAGGGGGAAAAAAAGGTCCCAGATTCCCTCTGGCTATCGATCTCTACTCATGGCGGAGCAAATATGTGCGTTCCATTTTGTGTGTTGCATCTGTGCGTGTGTTGCTGTGTATGTGTGTGTGTGTACTGTAAGAGGGGTTGGGTGTCCGTGGCGTGTACTGGTGTGTGTTCACAGATGATCCCTTGCCAAAGAGGAAAAATCCCACAGGGTGAATCAATAGATAGTGCTGGATAATGGAGGCCTGCTCAGACAGCTGTGTTCTGCCTCTCTGTGTGCCTGCCTGGCTGACTGACTGACTGACTGAGTGGATGACTGGCTGGCTAACAGGCTGGCTCAGGGACTTCAGTTAGCCCACATAGCATCCCACACCTGCCAAGCTTGCAATGCACTGGTCAATGGACAACACCCACTCACAGCTCAATTCACACAATAATCACTAACAGAGAAACACACCGGCGTGCACATGTGCATGAGGAGAGAGAGTGTAAACACAATAATACACACGAAAAAGCATGAGGAAGAAGAAGTTGTTGTTACAGTTGTGCTATATTTTGGCAAAAAAAAAAAAAAAAAAGAAAAAAAGAAAAAAGGAGGAGAAGAAGAGCTCTTTGATCCTACATTCCCACACACAGGCTTTGAAAAACACATCAAATAAGAAATGGATGTTTAAAATGAAATTTGGATTAATTTCAAGTGGTATTGAAAGGTTTTCCAATGGTTTGTGAGGGGTTTAAGTCAACACAGAACTTCAATTTCACATCTAACAGACAACCCTGATTTTATAAAGCTTATTTTCAGAAAAAGAGAGAGAGAGAAAAAAAAATGTGCTTAGGTAATCTGTTATCAGAGGTGCACAGAAGTAGACAGATCTCAGTTTTCCTCTTCATCTTATAATAGGAAAACACTGATATTTACTGTATGAGGTATTTAGTCTAAAATACAGACACTTAAAAAAAAAACAACTATTAGACCAGCCTTGTTCTCTTCATTTTCTTATTCATTTTAACGCCCGGTATGGGGTTATTTTGGGGACAAATATACTAATAACAAAAAAAACAAAAAAAAGCTCATTAGATTTTAATTTCAGAGCTGATGTCTATCCATTTTCCATTTTCTTGATAAAAAACAAAATCACTTCAGTTCTTACATTAATATCTATGGCATCATACTGACAAAAACAGTGCATTTAGACATTCCATGTCTGTTTTAGTCACATGATACACACAGGAGTTAGTACTGGATTGCATAACCATCGTTTTCTATGACTGTAGATGGTCTAATAATTTTTTCCATGACTGTAGACTAGACAAGGCCAGACCAGACCAGAATAGAATACAATACAATACAATAGAATTTTATTCTTTTTTAGAATTTTATTTTATTTTCATCTTTTTGTTCTATGAGTACATGGCTATTTTTTTTTATTTGTTTTTTTTGGGTTTTTGTTTTGTTTTGTTTTTTTAAATCAAGTTTGTCATATAGGACCAGGGGTGGGAGGGTGAGAGGGTGGGAAAAATGGGACATCCGTAATGCCTCCGAAACTGAATATTCAAATATTCAGTGCAACTTAAATCTGCACCAAAAAATGATAAATAAATTATGTTTTTAAAAAAAAAGAATAAATAGACTAGACTAGACTACAATAGAATAGAATAGATCAATATTCTGTGTATATCTGTAGTAGATCAGTCAACACCATACCTGCTTATCTTTACATTGCCTTAGGACTGCTCTTCCTTTTGACACTACATATTCTCACCTGTAGAACTTGCAAATTACTTTGGATAAATATCTGCATGCTGCCCAGAAAGTATTAAGTTGTGTTGGTCAGAATTAGAAAACCCTGTGTAACACCTAATAAAGCACAGAATATTTACAGTACAGTACATTTTTTGCTGCTAGCCCCCTGCACAACATTACTCAGGTTACATGTTCACACTGTCTGCTTCTCCAAAATACTCCTGCTGCTAACACATCGATAAGAAGCTCATACGACTCCACTATGCCTTAAGGATTTTTATATGACGTATGCCATAGCATGCCACCGAAACAGCAAAAACTGAGTATCAACTTAACTCTTAGAGAGTTGAATTTAACTCTCTCAGATAACATTTGATCCTACTCAAAATTTGAGTAAAATTTACTCTATGGCCAGAGTCAAATTTTTTGAGTTAATTCTACTCAATTCAGCGTCAAAATTAACAATGAAATGTATGAAAATATTAAGCATTTTTAAAAAATATTAAACATTTTCACACTTTGAGCAATTTTTACTCCAAATTTAGTTTAAAAATTAATCTATAATGTTTTAATATTTATTTCTCTGCAGTGTTATTTTCTTCATGAGTTTGCAACGTATAGTTATATTGAAACAATGTAAAATTGCAGGGGCTCCCAAGGTGGGGGTTGTGAAAAGTTTGCTCTATGACTTTCAATTACACCAGGACATGTTTATCTTTTGAAAAAGTAAAGTCCTCCCTGTGACCACAGCAACCATCAGGTAAAGCATTGGTCTGCCTACAGGTTTGACTAATGGTGTCACATTCATTAAAAAAAAAAAAAAAAAAAAAACATAAAAAGGCCAATAAACATTGTACAACAGACAAATGAACCTAAATAAACATTAACATAAAACCCCCTTTGAACTCCTGCACATAACATAGAACATAATGAGAAAAATGTCCAGTACCCACAATGCAATGCAGCAGACTGGCACTAATCATCACTGTGTAGAGTTGAATTTTACACTGCATCTGTGCAGAACTTTACACTGACTTTTAACTCTACTGTTAGAGCTGGTTTACTCTCCCAAGAGCTAAAAATATTCTATCAAGGTTAAAATAGCTTCCCTCTGAAATATTGACACCACATTTTTTACAGTGCATATGCCAATATTCCGCAGTTTAGCATTCTAAACTAGCAGTGAAGTTTGCAATTTCTTGGTAAAATACATTTCGATGACTCATTCTGCTCGGGGTATATAACAGTTTTGTATGTTGGGCCCATATTTATAAGCTATGCCTAGCTTCTGGGGTTACCCTTTTTACAAAAGCATATCTTGCTGTAAATTATGCCTACAAGTTGCATACATATTTTAAATGATTTGTAAATAAAATGTGTCAAACGTGAAATGAAATGTCAAATCCTCTCAGATTTCTATACAGAGTTCTCAGCTACACACAGCTCTGAGGACTACATATGAGCTACTTAGCAGTACGAAGTAGCTTCTCCTCCCCGGTGATAAAAACACCAGCAGAAGTGGTGAAGGTGGTGCTTGCTCAGGTTCGACCCGTGAAGCTGACCAAGCAGTCTGAGGTTTCCAGTACAGACGGCGACCTCCCCAGGTTCCTGTTTTACACGGAACACTTGCAAAAGCAACTAACAGCAGTGAAAAAATGGGACAGCACTCTCAGAAAGCCATTTGTTGAAGCTGTATCAGGTGGTTTTTCCACTACTGTGCCCCTTGAGGAGACAAGCAGCAGGGTCTAAGTCTTTACCCCGAATAGAAGAAGTGAACAAGAGGCAGATTATTACGAGTACCTTCACCCCAAAGTCACTAAAGTAAAAGCTCAATCCATTTGTTTTCATAAATTACATATCTTGTGAACATTCTAATTAAAGACACTTCTCAGACAGAATATTAATATCACTCCTGATACATTTCTACTTCGATAAAACATTATTTTAATCTCATGTATCTGTTCAAAAGAATATCAAACTATGTAGCTTTGACCGGCAATTGCTAATTACAAGTAAACCCAAGGATGCTATTATTTTATTTATTCTTCATTAATCTACTTTAAACTGTCCGTGTAATGTTCTCAACCACTTCTAACCATGTTCAAGTGGAGACAGAAGTGTTTACACACACACTCACACTACATTTTTCTTCATTGTAGTGGATATTTAATTCATTTCACTAGCCGTTTCATAGGAACTTCAACAAAAGCACATGGAAATTGCAGCCACAGTTTACCCTCTGGTGTCACTCATCATCTTGGGATAAAACGACAAAGCTAGTTAGAATTACAATATATTTCTTTTTCTTTGGAACCGATCAAACGCAATATAATGAAATTTAAACCTGCCTTTGTTTTTTCCAGATCATAGTATGGAGGAAATCTCTCTCTCACACACACAGATAATCAATACAAATAAAAACAAATCCTTTATCTCATTTCCTTAAGTGCACCCTTCATTGATCTCTGGTTTACAACTTAACTAAACAGCCCATAAATATTAACAAGCACCCTGCCCCTGATGGAAATTAGCAACCGATTTCAGTCATGTATCAAAAAACAAATGACAAATTCTCCCACACTTTCTAGTCCCATTAAAAAGTATTATTTACAAAGATCATCTCACTGAAGCTTTCAATTAAATATCTGCTGAGAGCGTAAAGGCATGAATGATGAAATGGTGCAGTGCAAGCAGATTTTCATGTAAGATTAAAAGCGGGAGATAACACACAAATGATTATTTCTTAGATGAATTTGTACAGCCACGGTCCAGTCTGCAGTTTCTCTGGTTATCATCCTCCTTGCACGCGTCTCTTCCCTTGGTTTGGAGGTTTTAGTTGCTGTGCCATAACTGATAAAGAGGTGACAACAAATGCTGAAAAATATTCCTTAATTAAAGCGGCATGAACACATCCAACCAGACATCTAAATCTAAACACACACATTCGGTATTACAGCTACTACAGGCTTGATGTGCTGTGGCTAATGAGAAAGGACAGTGGACCACATTTACCATGTTTGTTCCTCTCCAGTAAAAATGAATTCATCGCTTCACATCATTATTCAAATCAACCCCCTAATTCCTAAAATATTTGCATATTTAAAACTGGTTAGCGTTTTCTTGCCTTAGGCTGACACAAGTCTCCTTGATAGAAAAAGAATATGAAAATATGTCTGCTATTCTGAGCAAAAATCCAGACTGAATGGTAGCAGCCGCAACACTTAAATATTTCTGTATGAATGCACAGAACTCACCTCCATTATGTTTAATTCATGATACGGCAGTCATTAAGAGACGATGTTACTCAGCCCACATTTAGCTCAGACATCAGCACCAACACAGTATCTGCTACATATAAAGAACATGTAAATGAACTTATCTGTAGACTATTTATAAGTATAATTAGTATTAACCCAAACAAATATAGAAAAGAAGGTCACCGGCCCCTAGACATTCATTAAGAGAACACAAAAATAACACTGCAGCGACGGAGGAGTTGGGATGCACGATATGTTGTTTTAACATGGACATTGTGATGCGCTCATGAGCGAGGTGAGTTGGTTCAAAGTTATTGCACAACTTTTTGGGTTTACAAAACAAAAGCTCAAACAGGTTTCTCTTTTCCCACTGGGTTTTTGGAGTTTTTCTTTGCAGAGAACGAGGGTCTGCGGACAGGGGATGCCCAAGACATTACTCCATCTCCATTCATTCATTCATCTTCTATACCCGCTTTATCCTCACTAGGGTCACGGGGGTGACATGGAGCCTATCCCAGCTACTTAAGGGTGAAGGCGGGGTACACCCTGGACAAGTCGCCAGTTCATCACAGGGCTG
>JAQQZY010000016.1:29347735-29363669 GCA_030068375.1 Ostorhinchus rueppellii | reverse complement strand
AAGCATGTAATAATTGCGCCTTTCGTAACTTGAAATTTCTTTTGTTAGTAGAGTCAATATTTTACCATAAAGGATTTCGTAACTTGGAAATTTTGCAGGTAGAGTCGTTCATAAGTAGAAGTACCACTGTACATTTTTCTCTCTATTTAACCTTTTCTAAGTGATTAATCACCATTTATTATAATATTAGCCACTGAATTTAGCATTTTTTCCAGTAGACAATCATCTATTTACCTATGTTTAATGGACTAATCATGTAGATGTTCATAAAAGTGCAAAGGAAATTCAAAATAATTGTTTCAAAACCCCAAAAAATTAAGAAAAAGTGAGATATCATTAACTAAACACAAAACAAGCATCTCCATTGACTGTCACTGATTAAACTCCAAGGGTTTTACTAATGAATCAACATTGTATAAGATGATGGTGTTTTCACATTCACATCTGTTCATATCAGATGACCGTAAAGAGGTGACAAACTGTATTTTACACCAATTATTTATATGTCTTAACAGGATTAGTGGATCAACAGTTTCTGTAGATGTTTTTGGTCGACGGTGGATGTTTGGGCTTTTATGGGTTAATGCAGATGAAAATCAGAGTTAATTTTTAAACATAGCCTTCCTGAATTTTGCGGTATGTCATCAAATACACGGAAGGAAGACACAGGACACCGCATTGATGTGAAACTTCAGTTGCAGATCCACAACCCGATCCTCTGAATGGAGTTGATACTCTGTGTCACTGTCCAAAACAGGTCAACTAAGCTCCAGAGGAACATATGGGTCATATTAGACTGACACTGAAAGGGGTGAGCCGCACCATACAGTGTATTATCCGGAGCTGCTCAAGTGTATGTGTGCGGACAGTAAGCGTGGTGTGCTCACATCAGCTAGATGGGACTTCACTGAACCATGTCACAGAGGCAATCAATAGACACAGACATCTGGTTAGTGATGGTATGTAAAGTATGCATGTGTGTGTGTGTGTGCACATTTGTGTGTGGATGAAGTGTATTGTCCAGAGTCCTCTGAGTCATGTAACACTGCACTGGCTTTGTAATAGAAGAGGAGAGTTCCTGTAATGTTTTATTCATCATAACATCAAAGATACATTCATGCACAGGTGTCAAAACTCCCATATTGCATGTCACAGCCACAAAAAAGTAGATTTCTTTTAAAAGAGCTATATGTAGTATTTTCTACATTGAAATATTCCACAATGACCTAAAATTATCAGAGCATTTAGAATAAAAAGCTATAAATTTATGTCAACGATGTAAAGGTATTGGACTGCAGAGAAATTAACAGAATTTATTTACAGTAAAGAGCCGGGACATTTATGTTGCCACTAGAGGCAGTAGTGAGTTACTGTCAGCTTCCCACGGTGAGGAAAACTAATTCCAGGAGGCCTTTGAACTAAACATCAGAAAGTGACCAGATGGGAAGAGAACCACTAAGAAACAGCTTTTACAGCCAGAGAAAGTGATATAAGCTAGAAGCACTGTTGTTGTTTTCACCACTGGACACTAGGGATGTTCTGATCTGATCTGAAGTTCAGTATCGGCTGCCAATCTGGCCTTTTTTTAGAAGATCGGATCGGGTTTGGTCACATGATTGGGCCGATCCAGGTACGGTTCTGGGGGTGTGTGTGTGTGGGGGGGTAAACAAACATCCTGCCCCCTCAAATTAAAGTTTCTGAAAGTAGGGAAAAGGAGAATTAGCTGCACAATAGCAGGAAGCTAAGAGGAATTAGTAAAGCGTCTATAAGTTTCACTTTCACTTTATGGTCCAGAACTCATGCACGACTCTGGATTTTTTCAACCCGCAGGGCTTTTGTGAAATGATTTGACCAGACCCAACCCACCCCACAAATAAACTGGCATTCTTTTGACCTGCCCCAACCTGACCTGCGAGTAACTCACTGATCCATGCATCACTAATGTATGGCACGGAACATACCCCCATCTCGACGCCTTCTTAAAATAATCGTCTAAGTCATTTTTTTCAGATTTTTCAGGAAACACAAACAACTGAACCATTCATTGAATATATGATTTTTACTAACAATTTTAATCAAAACAGATGGCCACTGATATCCAAACAATAAGGTCAGTCAAACATGGAACACGAGAGAATGAAATGACTTGGACAAATTTTAGAACACGCCAAAATGACTTAGGCAATTATTTTAAGAGGGTGATGATGTAATACCTGGGCGGACCTGTCCATAGATGCGCTACAGCAGTGGCAAACATACAACCTGTGGGCCAAAACCAGCCTACCAAAGGTTGTATTTTGTCCCACAGTATAAATTTGGAAAGTGCAAAAATTATACTATTATACTTTGATATTAATTTATTATGAGTCAAAGGTGTTATACTTGTTTTAGTTCAGGTTCCACATTCAGCCCAATTGTGACATCAAGTAAAATAATAACATAATAACCTGTAAATAATGAGTCCAAATATAAATCAAAATGTGATTGTAAGAAGTCGGTATCAGATCGATGGACATCAGACTTTATTCAGTGGATGATACCGCCTGTGGGGATGTTATGGTAATTCATCGGTAGTTTTGGCAGTGGTAGGTGTGTTGTGGTACACAATGTCCTCCAGCTGCTGAAAGGTTGGAATATCAAAACTGCACAGAAGCACTTCTTGGTAGTTCTTCTCGGTTCAACCAGTTATTAGAACTGAAGAAGTGTCATGGATGAGAGATTAAATGTTTTCAAAAACAGCTAAACCAGTCCAGTTGAACCAAGAAGAATAATGACCTGGGCAAATGAGACCCCACACAGACTGCATAGAACCCCATTTAACCTTTAACCCATAAAGACCTAGTGTGACTTCTGTGTCAGTTCACAAATAAATTTTTCTCTCTATTTAACCTTTCTTAAGTGATTTATCATCATTTATTATAATATTATGCTCTGTATTTTTTTTTTTTCAGTGAAAAATCGTGTATTTCCCTATACTTAATTTACTAATCATGTACATGTTCATAAAAGCTCAGGTTAGAGTTGATGGTTATTACATCAGAAACAGAGAAAATTGAAAGCAAAATCTATGATTAACTGAACATAAACCAAGTGTCTCCATCCACTGCTACTGATCCAACTCCATGGGTTTTACTGGTGAACCAGTGTTGTAGAAGATGGTGTTTCCACGTTCACTACAGAGCCTCTGAATGCCCATATCTGACGACGATGAAAAGACGGCAAGTTGTATTTTACATCAATTATTTACATGTATTGATAGGATTAATGGATCAACAGGTATTAAACATTTTACATCAGTAGATGGTTTTGGTCGATGGAGGATGTTTGGGGTTTTATGGGTTAACTTCCATTTTTGCTCAGGGTCGGTAGGGCCAAACCACATTTATTCAACTTGATCCCAAAGGTTTATGTCATTAACATGTGGCTAAAACACAACCCGAACATGAATCAAATGTAACCCTAATCTATGAACGGGGTCAGCAGTGACTCAACTCATTCACATCGGACGCAGTGTTTCATCCCTCGCAATCTCCAAAAGTAAAACGCATTACTTTCAGCTCCACCCGAGCAGTGCAACGATTCACATACAGCAAATAAAAGTGAAATATAAAACAAGAAAAACAGAAAAAGAGAGTGAGACCGCCCGAGAGACAGACAGATATGAGCGCACAAATACAGAAGCAGAGAGATATGAGTGCTAGTGTGAATAGGAGGGAGAGAGAGTATGCTGAATCCCACTCAGACCACCTGCTCATCAGTTCCTCTGGCACAACAGATACTGTCATTGTCCACACAAACACACGCACACATGCACACACACACACATACTAAGCTCAAATATAAAAATCTCCCGGTGCGCTCACTGAAAGCCTTTCCCAGTCCCTCCCACATCAGATGCTGGGCACACAGACTTGATTTAAAACTGTTAGGTGCCATTCAATATGGGCTTGGTTTGGAGCCAACCCTCGGACATTTCTCAAAGGTTCTCCTCAGTTACCTGCTCAGTTTTTTGTTTCAGCATACCTCAAGAAAGTAGCGTGCAGTGTATTGATAGGAGCACAGACGCTACTTGGTCCTGCTTTTTGGTTGTTGTTGTTGTTGGGGAGTAATAAATTGTGTTATTTCTGCTTAATTTAAAAAAAAAAAAAGCTCCAGATTGGAAACAAAGAGGAGATTCTCTTCCATTAAAGGTGGTGCCAATTAGCAAAAATGTCATGGCTGCAGTACTTTGCAAACATTTCACTACAAACAAAACAAAACAAAGCCAATATGACATGTCAGGCTCCGAGGCTAACACTGTATTTTACAGTGCTGCGTGCTTTTATGCAATCTCTCATATTCTGACTAAAAAGCTCATTAAGGAAATTGTTCTGAGTATTTTAACAATACTAGGTATTAACTTCTCACATATCCTAATAAACTACTCACTGACAATGAGGAAAGTGAGAATAATATCAGAATTAAAAGAATATTAACTCTGACAAGACAAGTGGTGATGCAGTTGCAGAAAAAATTATTAGACTACCGAGTTTCTTGTTTATTTTAATGCCTGGTTCCACTTAAGGCACATTTGTTTGGATAAATATAACGGTAACAACAAAAATGGCTCATAAGAGTTTAATTTCAGAGCTGATATCCATCCATTTTCCATGTTTTCTTGAAAAAAAAAAACAAAATCACTTCAGTTCTTACTCAATATCTATGACATTGTGCGGAAAAAAACAGTGCTTTTATTCATTCCATGTTTTCTTTTCTGTCTGTTTTAGTCACATGATACACACAAGAGTTGGTACTGGATTGCATAACCACTGTTTTTGATGACTTTCGATGGTCTAATAATTTTTTCCACGACTATAATATCAATCGTTTCAGTATAATGGGACAGTTTCTCCCTCATCATGGTTGTTCAGATCCGTACTCTAGCCATTTTTGCTGTTTCCAACACTATTTCAAGGCCTTCATGTTCACTTGCTGCCTAATATATCCAACCTAGTGAAAAGTCTGAGATCATAAAATTATAACCATTTTACCTGTCAATGGTCAGTGCAATTTTAACCCATAAGGACCCAGTGTGAGATTTGTGGGAATTCCATAAAATATTTTTTTTTTCTGAATATTTAACTGTCCTTAAGTGATTATCACCATTTATTGTATTTTATTTTTTTTTGTAGGGGGGAGGGTTCTCAATGATTTTCCTACATTTAATTTGCTATTCATGTAGGTGGTCATAAAAGCTCCAAGCAAAGTTGAGGATTACTATATCAAAAGAGAAAACTGAAGAAAAAGTGACTTTTTCAGCATTAATTAAACATAAACCAGTGTGTCCATCCACTGTCATTGATCCAAGTCCATGGGTTTTACTGGTGAATCAATGTTGTAGAAGATGACGGTGTTTCCATGGTAACTACAGAGACTTTGAACATCCACATGGGTCATATCTGATCCCCATGAAAGGACGACAAACTGTATTTTACACCAATTATTTCCTTGGATTAGTGGATCAACAGGGATTAAACAGTTAATATCAGTACATGATTTGGGTAGATGGTGGATGTTTGGGTCTTTATGGGTTAACGCTAGCTAGTAATGTAACTCTTTTATTGCTCAAGCACTATTGTGTACATACAAGATACATCTTAAGAAGAATTCAGCAAAACATCTATAACAGAATAAAGAGTAAATGGGACACAAGTCATTGTCATTAGCACCATATGCATTCTTGTATAATAGTGGCATCACGTACCAATCATTTGTATGTTCTTGTATGTAGACCTTCTGTCTCAGTGAGTGAAAAAGATTAATCACTTTATTTGTAGTTTTTCTCATGTTTGCTAGAACATTTTTTACCACTTTGAAATTCAGCCGGCACTTGTACATGCAGCACATTTTTAGTATTAATTATCATTTATATTAAAAAAGAAATTAATGCTTTCTGAGCTGATTTCTAATTTTTTTTATAGGCCTGTGGTTGTTATTATTCACAGGAGATAAACATGGTGGCCAGAGTTAAAGCTGCAGTGTTTCTGGGCAAAAAAATCCACAATTACCTTTAAGCATATTATAATTGGTCTGAGAGGACATGAGACGTGTGCATTCACTCCTCTTTAGTGTTTCCAGGCTATGGAAAGTTAACCATATGATGCAGATTCTGGCAAATCACAGGTGTTTTCTAACAGGTAATGGGGTTAAATATATGACTGGTGGCTATTATTACCACCCACTGATCAGATTCCACCACAGTCAACCTGGACACATGGAAAAGGACCTTTATTTTTCCATAAACGTATGAGATAGTATAAGGTTATCTATTTTTACATCAAGTCTTCTGGTTTGGACCAAGAAGAGAGAGCTGCAGAAAGAGAGGAGGGGTGTGTTTTCAAATCCAGGCTTTTTTTTTTCCTGCTGATTTTCACTCCTCAAGATTCAGAATGTAAAATCCATACATTCTCATGTGTTTATGTAAAGTTTGTTGAGTTCTGTGTTGTGCTGGTAGCTGGTCATTTGTTTGACGATAGCCAACTTCATTAGCCAACAGTCGCTTGTGTTACGCAGTGGTTTTGTTAGAAAGAAACAAAGAAGAGCCAAAAGGTGGGACTGAGCCATATGACCTGTGGTGCCATAAAGGGGGAGTAAATGTATCAAATTCATGGGGCCCAGTATTTTTTTTTTGGGGGGGGGGGGGGGCTCATAGAGGAGTGGGGGGGGGGGGTGTCCAGTGAATACAGGTTAAAAATAGTGAAACTTTCCTCAATCAATCAGTCAATCTTTATTTATATAGCACTTTTCATACAGTAAGGACATAGCTCAAAGTGGTTTACATGTAAATTAAGAATTTAAGAATTAGTACACCCCACACACTCACACACACAAGCACACTTAAAAGGACTGACTGAGCAGGAGAAGACCAGGAGGTAAAAGATCTGCTGTTTAACAGAGGCACAGAAGTCAGAGGTCGGACATTGAAAGCATGTTAAGTTTCAGTTTCGCTTCACACCAGCATTAGTTACATTAGTTATGAAACACACCTCTATGTATATAATCCCTCCTGTGCTCCAACAGGTCGACAAGATACTCAATTTTATGAAGGATCCAAAACATTTACTTTACATGGGGCCCATAATTCCTAGGGGCACCCCAGCATATGACCATCAATTTCCTAAGATCCAGCTCTGGGTTTTCTACATTTGTGGACAAGAGTTTCACAACTTTATAAAAAAAAAAAATAATAAAATAAAACTGTCCAACACAAAGAACATTCCATAAAAAATTAAAGTAAATAAATGCATCTGAAAAAACTGTTGCATCATGATGTTTCCAATATAGGCAATTATTTATTTATTTATTTATTTATTTTATTTTATTTTTTTAAAAAAGCCTAAACTTGTACATTCTTGGGTCTGAGGAGGTTAAGGATTTTTGGAGGGAAACAGATCTGAGTACCATACACAGAAATTAGTGCACAAGCTATAACCATGAGTGAAAATAGTTGAGATACCGATTAGCTAAAAATGAGTTAGCTAACATCAACTAATGCCCTGCTCGAGCACAAATAACTAAGCATCCAAGTATGAACACATCTTACCTACTGAACTTTGTGCTCAGTCTATCCTAAACTAAACCTTGCTTTACATTTATTCCACAGTTTTACATATTACAAGCCTCAGTATCAAAAGCTATTAAACACAATTTATCAGCACAGATTCGACTGACTGATTAGTTGCGTTTATTTAATCCCTAAAAATCTACATGAATCAACAGAGAAACATGGTCTGTTGCAGTAATACCCCCGCCCCATTCCATCTCCCCCCATCTATTATTCTCTATTGAGGGGATTCCATTGAAGGGACAGGTGCATCTATGCATCAGCCCTACCCCCTGCTGAAAACAAGAGTCCACACACAAACACATAATGCAACACAATATAGAACACACACGAGCGTATGTACAAGCGCCTCCACCCCCACTGACAGTATTGTTTGGTCAAAGTCTATGTATGTGTGTGTGGGTGGGGGGGTACTCAGGTACCCAAGGTAATGGCACCTGGGGTTATTCAGGCCTAAATGGCAGCTCTGGCTACACTGCAGCTCACAAAGTGCCTGTATGAGCACCGCAGAGACTAATGCGCCTGTGCACACAATGTCTCGCTCAACTACAAAGCACAGGTGTGTGTGTGTCACTAAATTGTCCCCCCGTTGTCTGGGTCTCTCCGAGTGGCAGGCCCTGTCCATTAGCCACAATTTAACAGGATGATCAGAGTGCTTGAAAAGGGCCACATCAAACAAGTCTGGAGAATCCCAGGTGCCCGACGCAAACGCAGGCATCGGCAATAACCAAGCCCACTTACAGGGGCCTAATGTATTCTGTGAGGGAAATGAAGATGTTCCTTCTCCATCCAAGGCTCTTTTGTTCTACGGCGGACAGACAGGAGGGATTGTTTCACATGGTGTCTGGGCGATGAGAGCAGCGAGGGTAATTATCTTTCTCAGATGCATATTAATATTTCACTAATGGAAGGATGATGGTCCTGTTATGGTAAAGTACTAATATACTGTGGTGAGTGGAATATAAAAGCCGATTTTAAGTACAAAGGCAAATCACAGCCTCTGATCCTGCACTCTGATATTCACCTGATGTGGCTCTGATACAATCAATTTGATTATTGCCTGTTGTGTTTTCATTATGGGACATAATGATCAGCAGTTTTAGATGCTCGAGATAACTACAGACAAATGAGTATTCATATTTTGTAGTAAATGTGAAATTTAACTTGTTAAACCTTGCATAAATCAAACAAACACACAAAACCAAATGGGCATAGTTGGATATTTTCTATCTGTTCTCAAGCAAATGTGTTGTCACCATTTTGACATTTTACAAACTGAGTACAAAAGCAAAAGGTGGCAAAAAATACAGATATTTCATAATGTATTTAGGTATTTATTACTTTTTCTCCAACAGATTTGATTTCTATTCTTGGGGATTTAGATCAGCTGCTGGCTGCACTGAGCTGATATTATTATAAAGGTCTTTAAAAATACATTACCAGTTAACCTACATATAGAAACTGCCCTTGTGTTTCAGGTGTAGTGTAATTCACTGGCCTGCATGTCTTTTGTATGAGAATACCATATTTAACATAATGCGAAGTGTTTTTTTTTTCCTAATATCTCAAAGAGTCAACCAAGAACTTAGGAGTCCTTAGGACCTGGTGACAAAACCATCGTTTAATAACATCAAAATATGTCTGATTAAACCTCTGTGAGCAAGTGTGTTATGCTGACTTTGGCCTTTACTTAAGTGTAATATATGTCTGATTCGCTCTCGATACATGGATGCATGCAGTTCCTTTATCGAAAACACACACACTGTAAATCTGTAAAAAATATTTCCGTTTAGGCAATATTCAAGGCGCCTCGGAAATCTGAGAATCTCACGGTTCTGACACAAGTTAAAGCTCATCGATCAAAAACTGTTTAAAAGTTGTTTAAGGTTGTGTAAAACATGTGCGTGCGTGGCATTGATGCTATGCTCCTCTCTAGAGGATTACTCCAGCTTTCAGAACAGTCTCAGTGCAGGACCACATCAGGGAAAGACATATTTCAAGCTTTCATTTATGTTGGAACACTCCATCTTCTATGATATCATTTCTCCTCCAGAATCTAGGGCAAGGCCCAAGCAGGACAGTAGAATTGGGACCAAAAGGACACCACGTCCCATGTTACCTTGTTGATTTATGACCAGAAGTCTGCCCCTGTGGTGACCTTTATAGGTGTCACCCAGACAGGGACGCAGCGCTCAGGCCGAAATGACAAAGCTTCTCTCTGAAGGTCATGCCCTGCCCTGCAGCCACGTTCTCTGAAACTCATCACAAGCCCTGAACACACTCCTCCAACTGCATTAACTTCTTCTGGGAAAAGTGTCTACCCGCAGGCCGTAGGATTGTGACACTAAAGCAATCATAACCACCTGCTCGTTGACGTGCCCCAACTGTGCTGAAGTGCACCATGCTCCTCTTTCCCGTTTACTTCAGGAGCCATTATTTGTCATGTTACTCACAGAGGTCACATCAGCTCACTTACTAGACCACATTTCATCATCAGGTGATTTGGCTGTTATAATTTAAAGAACTACAAACTGTCAACAAGTCACTATAGCGAAGTACTCCTCTTTATCTGCACAAATCAAGCAACGGCAAGAGCACTGAATTATAAAAAGCAAATAAGTACATTTTTCTTGAGAGGAGAAACGCTCACCATATCTAAATATACTTTATGAGCTTCAGACACATAAACAGGAAGAGATGAAAAAAGACAGAGAGCGAGAGAGAGACTGGGTCTTTTTACACTGACAGGTGTGCTACACTGGCTGGCCTCTTTGAAAAGCATCCATTTCCTTAGCAACTGGACGTCAGCTCAATTCAGCCAGGCGATTTTAGCAGATGGCTTGGTAAATACCTTGCCATGTGTTCCCGAGTAGAAACTATAATGCGTCAAGACAAAACACATGCACACTCACCCAACCTCATACACTATATTTGAAATATTCTCCTTCTCTTAGAATCATACTACTTCTTCCCCTGCCTGAGCTGTGCTTTCATACATATGCATAAACATTTTGCACTTTCTATATCACTTAATGGTAGCCAATCCTTACATATCAATGCATATTAAAAAAAAAAAAAAAGGTTTATTTTTTAGACTATACTTTCAGATTCCACCATTTGGTCAAACACACAGATTATAGCAAATGTTTTACCTTTGTTGTTTACCTTTGTAAACCAAGCTCCTCAGAGAAAAAACCTTGAACCACGAAGCACACTAAAGGTTCTTTCAATTGTCACATGGCAGAAGCATGTAAACTGGTTAGCTTCTGAAATGTGGTGCACATGGAATGGATGTTTACATGAGGGCCTTTACGTTCTGAGATGAAGGTCACTATACAAAGCACCTTCCTTTATTGTCCTGTGTTATTTCCCTCCCTTATATACCGCTCTGACCTTGCCATATTATGTTGACTGTCCTTTAAACAACCAATTACATTTCCTCAACATTAAGATTTCAGTCTTCAGTCTGCCCTACATTATCTAATTCATGCTTCACTCTTCTATTCAGTTTCATTCAGTCTACTATATACGTTTGCGTCACCTTCATACTCTATACGTCTTCTAAATCTTGTTTTTTGTCTTTCTTTTTCTCGGTCAGTGTGTTGCAGCTGCACAGGGCAGACTGGACCAGCTGTACAGTTCAGCTCCTCTACAGACCCTGTCATTAACATCAGGGTCCCTGAGTGGCCCAGCACCAAGGCCTGTGGTCATTGTGCATGTTTGTGTATGTTAGTGTGTCACTCATAGAACCACCCAGAGGGAAGGACATCTCCAATGGTTATATATATATATATATATATGACTGTGTGAGGTCAGATTATTGTTTGCATTATATCTCACATTCATCTGGATGATTCATGGGAGTCAACAAGCAAGTTATATACCACAGACACAATCTATATCCAACACAAAACTGGGTACAAATATTTTACACTGAAAGCATTAAGATCAATGAACGTGTGAATTTGCAACAGCTGCAACACTTATTCAGTATAACATCAGAATAGATTAAAAGTCATTCATGAGAAGAGAAAAAAATGTGTCTGAGTTTCTCTTTGACTCATATAACTTAATATTAGCTAGATTACATTAGTTACTGCACATATTAGCAAGATAAGGCCATGCACTGCAAATCAATTGGTTCTTACGATGATAAAAACAAACCAAAAAAAACTTAGATTTGGAAGTGCTAGAATGTATCTTGTTTGAAAAGTTAATTACTTATTTTAAGTGTTCGTACATTGAAGACATGCTTATTTCTAGATTAAGAATTTTAATTCAAGAAATCTTGTCAAGTGAAATTACCTTGTGGCATGGACAGATACTTTGTTTGTTTTGAGGACCTTTTCCTCAGATTTTCTTCGGGGGGGGTAAGGAACAATATGTATAAGACAATAAATGTACAATATGTATGAGACTGAACTGTATGTCAAGGAATTTGTTCTAATAAATGTTCAAAAAGCTGCAGGGTTCTGATCTTTAGGTCTTTCATGTTGAGGCCTTAGAATCTACAAAGGTAGACCAGAGGCTGATCTGTTGGAATGGAGTCCCATGGGAAAACTGGCACAGTTCCCTGAACAGACAACTATGTAATGAAAACTGTTGGATCTATAACAATCAGATGACCTCTATAATATCTTATCCCTATACAAGCAAATTAAAATGCTACCTGACAGGGTCTAACATTAATGACATGATCATTTTCTGAGACAAAAGACAGCAAGCGGTGTTGTGATGGGAAAGGTCTACAGTTTGTCATGTAGGGGAAACATGAACTGAACAGACCTGCAATTTTCATTTTTGATCATTTAATGTTAAAACTAAAGATAACAATAGCCAAACTAACCTCTACAATTAGAACTAGGAAATTTATTCACACCAATACATGTGATCAAATTTCAGTAAATTAGCTTTTGGTTATCGTCGTCATCAACACTTAATCAGTTGTCTAAATATCTTATCAGAATATTTTGTCTAATCCTGACCTTAAGTATCTTTGGACGAACTTTTAAAAGATCATGTCAAGTTACACAAAATATTAGCGACCTTATATTAGCTCACACAAAACATTTTCCACAACTAAATATCTATGATACTGTTGTCTTGTTAACGTATACTACATATGATACTCATTATAATAATACGGAAGACTACAAACACAAACTACTTCCTTTATACCATTATTCATGTTACAAAAACTCCGAAAAAAGACCTTGTTTTGAAAAATAACATTGCTTTTTCCCCAGTATGACATTCCCATTCTTTATTAAAATACCTGCAATAACCACAACAGTTTGGGAAAAAAATGTGTTGAATTAACTATGAAAAATTTCCCTGATGTGTGAAAAGGTCGCTAAATGTATATATTTCTACATTTTTGTTCTTGTGAGGAAAGAACGACAAAGCCGATTAAGCTCCATTGTTGTCTAGAAATAAAAAAATACACATAACACACACACACACACACACGAGTGATCATTTCTCTGTGAAAAAAAAAGAAAAGAACACAGCAGATTTGGTGTGCAGAATACATAAAGATAATATAAGTTTTACAAGCACAATTTGTCATTTCAATTCAGTTTCTGCACCACTAGCTAGTGACAGATATTTGAGCTTCTGATTATGCACACCAAGTTCACAGAAAAAAAAATCCCCTCCCTGAATAAACATGCCCATATGTTTGTAAAGTGCTACAGAAAAATGTTTAATTATGACAAAGGAATAGTATTTGTAATGGCCAGTGCCTGTTGGCTACCTGTCTACACGTCTGAGTCGGAGAAGGACTGGACTCTGACTGCTGTCTATGTGGCTGCCTCTGCTACTGTACAGCATGTTAATGCACATGAACAGAGCTTTGTGTCTCCCTCCCTGCCCACTGCCTGTACACCACTCAGCTCCCCATATGCCGCTCCCCTGCGCTCCTCTCATCCAGCCACTGGGAGCTTGATTAAGCCTGACTTGTCACCAAATTACACACACAAAGTTTACATGCATTCCCCGGCTCTCCAGCTGTTGCAGATTTGTTACAAAGAATAAATCTTGAAGCAGTTGACTGAGCAGGTCTGGGATGTCTGCCGCCTCATTGATAGGCAGAGATGGGGAAAGGGTGTGGGGGGGGAGTGAGAGAAAGAGACAGGAGGAGAAAACAACCATGAGAAGAATCTATGTAAATATACAGACGGCTGTGAATTAAAGGTAGAAGATAACGGGAATAGTGCGCCCATCCATAGACCATTAAAATGTATGAAGTGTGAAATGATGCTAATCATATGTTACGGTCCTCAGATCTCAACCCGATTGAACATCTATGGGATATTTTAGACATGTTAATCAGTGATCACCACCTTCATCTTCAGAACGCCTCATGAAGGAATGTCTCTTGGGAAAATGGTGTTCATCCCTCCAGTGGAGCTCATGTACCAAAGAATCAGTGCCAAGACTGAAGACGTTCCGGTGTCACATAGTGCCACCACATCTTACTGATGCCGTTTTCCATCAACAGAAACAGCTCGCCTCCACTTTACCTGACTTGGCTCAATTTATGCACCAGCGCCTTGCAATTCCACAGCTCCTGCAATCCCGACTGCTCCTCAAGTTGACACAAGAAACGCCATCTTCAACTACAAATAATTTAATGATGTTAGAGGAATGTTAATCAGATTTTTTGCAGGGGAAAATACTTTTATTTAGATGAACATTTGTGGTAAACTGCTCAAGCTGGAGCCTTCTTGAAAATATGTTGTATCTGCAGATTTCACTCAGGCATTGTTTGGTGTTCTTCATGCAACGCACGTGTATAAATGCAGCAAAGATCAACCAAAGATCTGTGACCTGTAGGTTTGGGGTTTTTTTTCAAATCACATTTACAATCCGTTTGGCTCACTAGGAACTTCAGTAAAGGAAATACTAGAAATAGAGAGGTGAATTCTGCCCTTTCTGGATGAGCTCCCTTTCATTTCATTATAGAAAAAAACATATTACTGTCAAAGGTAGGACATGCATCTGAATAATGTCATCATTTGAAAGGTGAGGACTGCTTATGGGGTGTCGTATTACTAAATGTATCTTGTAAATGAATTGTTGATCTTAACTGTTTGTAATACTTTTGCAATAAATTGATTGACTGACTGATTGGTTGGTTGGTTGGTTGGTTGGTATATATAGTGTATGCCAGTTTTATGGGTAATTATATTTTCAAGAAAGTCAGAAAAGTATTCCTCTTTCATCTTTGACCACTCTTCAGATTTTTCTCTGAAATTAGGTCTCATGGGGCACATCTCTGTTGTATTTGATGGTTCATACTCTCATATAATGGACATGCAAAAAAAAAAAAAAAAAGCCATAGCAAGTTTAGGTGATTTACATTGAATCTCCTAGTGGAACAGCAGAATAGGATGGTTTTTCCTTTAATTTGTCTGAGACTAGGGTGAAAACAGCTTTATTTGATGTTTTGCTCCATTGACGCCTATTGCTTTTGCCAATTAGATAAAGAACAACACTGCCGAGCTGCAAGACTGCTTAAACCAATGCAGAGGAATGACTGACAAATACATTTATATTATGTTTGTTTGCTTTTAGGTTATAAATCAGTTGTGATTATTAATAATCAAGGAGACCAAACACCAATATATGTGAGTTTGAGTGAGTGAAGAGTAAACACAGCCAAACTCAATGATATTTTGACAATATTTAAAGTGTTTTTATAGTGAACTGGAGAGATTTTAACTAATAGGTACTAGCTTTTTTATTTTTGACACATTTCAGTGTAAGGAAGTTGTATCACAGCCAATGCAACACATTTTTAAATTTATTTTATCAGATATTAGATGAAAATGACATTGATAGTGAGAGATGCTTAATGTAAGATTCAGTAATCTCCACAGTTAATAATCAGTCTGTCTTTATTCTAATGTTACTAAGACCTGATGTGTTGTACTTTTAGTTAAAAAAAATAACAATGGAGTAATCATAGTCATCCATGATAAAAGTGAAAAAGCACATCCTTCAGTAATCAGTAATGTTTCAGTAATGTCAATAACAGCTTGGCATATGGGCTCCATACGCCACAGTGTAAGTGGAATCTTAAGCTGACACATAAAATGCCAGAAAATCACCATGATTAGGATTTATCCTACGAGTGTTATGAATTTCTGTACAAAATTGAATGTAACGTCACATAAGGCAGAAGACAGAAAAGCTAAAAATGCCAGTCTGTTTCTGACAGAGAATGAAAGTCTTCCAGACAGTAGCCACGTTTGCATGGACACATTTTCCCAATCCGATCAAAATCTTGGATGATCGGAATATCTTAATCAACTGTTTACATGGACA
>JAQQZY010000016.1:29329820-29347635 GCA_030068375.1 Ostorhinchus rueppellii | reverse complement strand
TTTGGGGGGCTTGGAACGGATTAGGGCATTTACATGGAAAACACGTCTCTACTAACAAAATTTTCTACTTACGAAACGACTTCCGGAACGGATTAATTTCGTAAGTAGGGGTACCACTGTAGTTGTAATAAATACTTAAAGTGTATATAAATATAGTTAGATTTTAAAAAGGTTGATTATGCAAATTTGATTGTGTGTGAGGTGACTAAAAACTGTTCGTATGGTGTGTATGGATGCTTTGCATTATTGTAAGAGTATATGGGGAAAAAAGTGTTAACAAATTAAGATTCATGACCTTGTGAAGTATTATACTGTATTAGTGTTATTTAAAGCATTCAACAAATCTCTACCAAATAACATACAAAGGTTTTTTGCACTTCGACAGAGTATTTATGGCATTAGAGGCTTTGGACATTTTATACTTCCTAAGATTGAAACAACCAGGACGAGTTTCTTTGTGTCTGTGTGTGGAGTTAAACTGTGGAACAGACTGGAGTCACATCACAAGCAAAGTCGAAGTATCCGCAGGTTTAAAACTGTTTACAAGCGTATGGTCTGGTCACAGTACAGGGGGAGGGGCTTAGTATATCTGGTGGGGCATTACATCTTTGACTCTTCTTACTGTTGTTGGTATGTGATTGTTGTTGTTTACCATTGTTGGTTTGTGACTATTGCTAAACATATAGCATTGTAAGGCATAAAGATGATCATTTTGATAGTTATTATGTGTCATTTACATCAGGTTTGCTTATTTTGCGGGTTTTTTCATTGCTATGATTCAGAATAGATGTAACTATTATTAAGGAAGCTGATTTAATGTCTTAAGTTTATAAATGGAAGAGAGGGTGGGATTAAATTAGTTTTCTTCTTCCCAATCCTTTTCGAACAGTACTTATTGAATTTGTTTTGTTATTGATGATGTACTTGACAAGTGTTTTTGTTATATTTTGCTTTGAAAAAAATATTTTTTTTCCTTTTAATTTATTTTTATTTTTTCCTTGGATTTGCATGATGCTTTGTGTATCTGCTTTGCCATTGGTTCTTTGTATTCATGAGATGTTTTGGTTCTTCCTTATGTTCGAAATGAAACAAACAAACAAACAAAGCAAAGAATGTAGAATTAATGTGATTAATAGTTTGTAAAAAGGGGGCAGGAGTTTATAGGTTATCCTTTTTCCCCACTCCTTTTCGAGTGCCAAAAACTGTAGTTTGACTGTTGTATGGTTCTGAGAATTCTATGCGTTTGAAATAAAATTAAACAAATGAACTAACTTTGAGCCAATAAATGACACTAATTTTCTTTTGAAAGGTTAAATGAAGACACTAATTTAATTTGGAAGTCCAAAACCTCTACATTTAACTTTATAAATGAGTAAAAAACGAACAAACAAAAAACTCCCCAACAACACATGAGCTGTAGGTTTTGTCTGCTTTACAAAGTAAAAAGAAAAACACATTTTAACACAGTTATTATTTTTCATGAAAATTACGATGTTAAATAAACTGGATTAAATGGAGTTACTAAGCATCAGAAAATGTTTGACTCCTGACTGATCAATAGTACGGAAATATATGTAAAAAAAAAAAAAAAAAAAAAAAAAAAAGTAAAGTAGAACTGGATCTGTGAGGCTGAAAAATGAATACGAGGCTGGAATCAGGGCTGGATTTATTTATTTATTCTTTAAAATGTAGTTAAAGCAATAGTTGACAAGTGTTCAGTTAATTAATTAATCACTGCAGTTCTAATCATGGTGTAGAAAATTAGTCAAACGTAGAAAACCACTACATTATACAAATTAAATTAAACATTGTAATTTACATTTATGGTTATTATTATTATTTATTTGTTTGGTTTTTTTTACTTATAACATTGAAAGAGCTACTATGTTTTTAATGCTCCTGCACCGAAAAGCACAGGTGCAATGGATGAAGTAAAAACTAAAAACAAACAAACAAAAAAAACTACATTTTTCCACTTATGCTCTAAATGGTGCTGGTTTAGGGATGGATGGAGCATAATTGTGGTCTCACAGGAAGTGATTAACATTCTAGCAACATTTTTACAGATTTTAACTACACCAGATCGACCGACTCTAAACAGTCCCCAAATATGCCCTTCTCCAAAGCTATTATTTAAATGAAGGCTTGGAAAAACTCCCAAAATGTGAATTGATTTGGGTAAAACGGTCTTTTCTGCTGACCTGTTGACGTCTTATGTTTTAGTTGCTTTCACTGGTCAAAAAAAATATGGGTTGAAGTGAATCACACAAAGCTGTGGAACCATTAACAAGAACCATTTTTTTAAAAAACCTGTATTTTAATGCACTGTACTGCTGTAATGAAAACTGTCAGAACGCTGGTAATTTGTTTGATACATTCTCTAGTATGTCTGCAAACTAAAACTGCACTACGTCCAACCTTTATTTGCATTTTTCTGTTTATTCGACTCTGCTGAGCTGTCAAACTATCAACCGAGTTCACGTTTTCCAGGTCAGCACGCATACGAAGAGCAGGAAGAAGCTATGAGTGCCAGTTTATTGGAAAGTTACTTGCTCTGTAAATTTTAATTTGGCAAGTTCTGATATATATATATATATATATATATTTTTTTTTTGGAAACAGGAATGGTTTATTATTTGGACAAAAAAAAATTCAATTCCAGTCTATTTGTGACAGCGTTTCTTATGCAACATTGATTTCCCAAGTGCGAGGCTAAATTAATAAGCATTCATTTTTCTTTATCTGTTGTTTTTCCATATGGCTGAACACTGAGACCCATATTCTCCATGGATTTTCTCCTTGTCTCCCTTATTAATAAACTGACAATACAGCTGTTCAGTCTCATACTGCGAAAAAAACCACTGTGCTGTAATAAAAAGGTACTGAGGCAGAAACTAATTATTCTATTCCTGTTAACTCACTTTTTCCTGCTTTTTGATATACTTCCCAAATTATTATAGAATCTGTTTATATATTATTTTTCTTTCCTGCAAAATGCTAAAATTGACTTTTCTTTTGCCAAAATGTAGAAGTATTGGAAACACATGCATGTTGTTTCTAATCCATTGTAATTATTTGCATACATCATTTGCATAATGGATGCATTTTGCACAAAGTGACCACATTTTCGCCTTGCCACTAATGTGATTATGAGTTGAGTTGAAATGTATTATTCATAAAGTGTGGAACTGCCTTTGGTTCCACTCACAGAAACAGGGTATACATCGAAATGAACACAGAAATGAACATCAACAATAAAAAAAAAAGTAGATATGTTAATCTAGTACTTATTTAACACCTTAATCACACTTGATATTTTTGCTTTTTCCATCATCTGTGCTCATGACCGTATCCCCTTTCCTACTTTTAACATGATTATACAATGATTTGCATCTTCTTCATGTGTTACTCCCATAGTCCAGCTCTGTATCTGAGCCGTCTCTGTCCGTGGTGCTGATTTAGAAGCTCGGTCATACACAACATTTCTATTTAAGTGACTTCACTAAATCATCAAACCTTTATTCACCATTCCACATGCTGTGTTTCCAAGCTGCAGTCCACCTCTTTTAACTGTTTTATAAAGCAATGTTCCCTGCTATTCCTGGCAGGACTGTACCTGCCCATCCTGCCCTCATTCACCGGGAATAAGGCAAGAATAAAGGAAGCACCTGTCGTTTATACACAGCTATTATTTGTGCCTTCTTACACTGCTGGTTTAAAATACTGAGGCTTCCGTCAGTTTATCTCTATATATCTATGTTTGTATTGATTAGTTAAACATGGTTATCACTACACTTGAGATAAAGTAGTTATTAACTGTGTGATTACTAGAATGGAATACAATAGAATATGATAGAATAAAATGTAATACTAAAAAAAAACAGTGGTGCAATAAACTAATAATAAACAATTAACAAACTTTAGCCCATTATAAGTAAATGAACAAAAAAAAAATGATTCAAAAAATTCATCTTAAAAAATGTTAGACTTTGACCTACTTTTCCCAAAATGTAATACATCTTTTCTGTATCACTGTCACTCTATAAACTTAATTTGGTATGAATTCAACCAATACTTTTGTTGTTAAAGCCTTAATAAACAAACAGGTTGCAGGTGATAACTGAAATGAATAATAATAAGTAGTGCCAGATACAACAAACCCCACCCCTCATATTGTACATATTTTAGCTTATTTTGACATCGATTTAGCTGATGTCATCATGTCTATGTGTGCGCTGATGTCAGCATATCAACTACATCTATATATGTGCCAGATCGAAGTAAATTGAAACAAAATTTATGTTTTTATAGACATTTGAAATTTCACCCATTATAAGTAAGTGGGAGAAGAAAAAGTATTTTAAAAATTCCTAAAAGATTTTTTTACTTTAACCTACTTTTCCAAAAATGTAATCAGATCTATTCTGGGTCACTAGCCACATTTACATGGGCACAAATAATCGGAATAAAAGACCAATCAGATTGAAAATGCTTCATGCAAACACATCAATTGGAAGATTCTGATCCGATCGAGTACGTTTGGAAAGAAAAATCATTCCGAAAGAGAGGGGTCCGTGTACACACCTGTTCGGATCCTGTCCTGGATTATCTCCACTGCACATGTGTACTATGTCTGTATGACGCATTTCCGCCTTTGCAAAACAAAGTCAAAGCATGTCAGGAACGACGCAGAACTGGTCTGTCACGGACACAAATTTCTTGCTGGAAATACTAAAACAATGCCAGGTTTGTTGAACAAAATGGTCAAATGGTGTTTAAAAAGGTGTTTAAAAAAAGTGTTTACAACGGAGGCGGAAATACGGCTTCTACTACTATTTCCAGAAAATTGGACCAACCCGCGCATGCCCAAACGTTTTTTTCCTATTAAACGCTGTGTGCATGTATATGCACGACATGATCGGATCGTGTTATTTAGTGTCCATGTAAACAGTTGATTAAGATATCCCGATCAGCCAAGATTTTGATCGGATTGGGAAAATGTGTCCATGTAAACGTGGCTACTGTCAATCTACAAACCCAATTTGATATGAATTCAACCAATAGTTTTGCTGCTTAAGTATTAACAAACAAAGAAATAAACCAAACCAAAAACAATACCCTTTGCCTCTCCTTCAGGGGGCGGAAAAGTAAAAGATAAGAATATAGTACAGATCCAAATAAATATAGTACCATCAAGTAAAACATAACAAAGTGGCTCATAACTAATCTATTGGACGGCAATGCTGTAAACACGGTTTTAATCCCTGGGCAAAGCATAATTTTTTTATTTTTAGTTTTTGAAAGATTTCCAAACAGGAGGGCACAGTGTAAAGGGCACCAGTCGGTAAATCAGCCACTGGAACAACGTTTAAAGTGCAGAAATCTGACCAGAGCTCTTAATACACTGAACTGAGAAGTCATGTCACAGAGGATCCATTTTACACACCTGGACATGATCTGATGAATGTGACGATATATCTGAAAGATTTGACGTGGACTGAAACGGGACAATGTCCAAGCTGACGCAGCCCTCTTATCAGGATTGAATAATGCTGTGATTCATTGACCCAGTTTTTCACTGCTGTATTTTATGTTTTGACATTGTTCTGTCTGTCCTTGTTGACGTCGGTTGATTTTTTTGTTGTAAAAAAAAAATTAAAATCTGTTAAAAATAAAGTACAAAAAGGAAAAAATAAAAAGAACTGAGAAGTCACATGACACACTGCCACATCTGACATGTAGCTCCGCCCACCTTCTCCAGCCCCCAGGGTAAAGAACACCATAAAACAGCATATAGAGTATTTAGAACAATAATTCCTAATCTATATTATATACTATCACTAATTTGTTGTTTCTTACATAAGTTACCACAGTATTATGGTGGAAAACTGAAAACAACAGAATGCACCGAACTATGTGTCATATGTTCCCACAGTACTGTGGCAACAAGAGGATAATGAGTTCATGGAACAGTGTCTGTGATTGGCTCGAGTACAAATGCTAACATTGGTTTGGTCTGTGACAATAGACAAACATAGTACGGTGGAAGTAACCACTGCCAAAATATAATGTAAGTCCAACATTTAAAAAAAAAAAAATAGACAAAGTAAAATCAACTATTTATATAAAGAAACTAGAAAAGTACCTGGAGAGCGCAGACCTCCGCCAAGATAGTGTTTGTATTTTTTCAACGTAGTGCTTGTTTGTTTTTGTTTTTTTTAAGGTAGTGTTTGTACTTTTTTTAAGGTAGTGTTTGTACTTTTTTTGGTTTAAGGTAGTGTTTGTACTTTTTTTAAGGTAGTGTTTGTAATTTCTTTTTGTTTAAGGTAGTGTTTGTACTTTTTTTGGTTTAAGGTAGTGTTTGTACTTTTTTTAAGGTAGAGTTTGTAATTTCTTTTTGTTTAAGGTAGTGTTTGTACTTTTTTTTGTTTAAGGTAGTGTTTGTACTTTTTTTTGGTTTAAGGTAGTGCTTTTCCTTTTTTTTTTTTGTTTAAGGTAGTGTTAGTACTTTCCTCCACTAGTTGGCGGTGAATGACCTCATGCAGCTCGGTACCACCATGCCCTATTTCACATTGATAAAGATTCCTTTAAAAAGGTCCTGGATCCAGACGGTGATTCAAAACGCCTCGAAAATGTAATCATCTCTTCCTTGACCCAGAGTGGACAAACCCTGAAAATTTCATCAAAATCTGTCCATAACTTTTTGAGTTATGTTGCTAACAAACAAAGTCGGATGGTAACAAACAAACAAACAAACAAACACACAGTAAAACATAAGCTCCTTGGCGGAGGTAAAAATAAAACTGTATGTAACACTTAATTTATATTTTTTATCTGACAGTTGAAGTAAAGTGAAGGCAGAAGGGGCTGGGATGGTGGTGATCAGTGAATGTCCAGGTTTGAATGTGAGATGTGAGTAGTTCAGGAACATCTGTATAACAGAGAATCCAAAGCACTAATGCAGAACCACATAAGCCTCTGAAAGAGTGGGTCTGAGTTTTTGTGCTGGTTTGTACTATCTAATAAAAAAAAACACCTGTCGAACTCAGAATCCATTTACATGTACACTATATTTGGAGTATTTTCACCACTTTTTCTGGTGGTACAATTTCTTTTACACAGGGACTTGAAACCCTAAAGCATCTCGAAATTACTAAATTTCCTTGACAAAAACCCCCACTTCTGCAGCCGGTGTTGTGTCAGTGTGGTGTTCAAAACCAAATGGTGAATTATCCATTTCAGGCAGTGGTTTGTGGAGACCAAATTGCTTCTTTCCTGTGGCTTCAGTGTTTATAAATGCAGCAATAAAACAGCTTCAGTGCAACCCATCGGAAAATGAATGAGGCATAGCTCAATATGCCTGAAGGACATCCATCTACCATCCAACCACTTAGTCCTCATGAGGGTCAAGGGGGGTGCCGGACCTGAAATCCACTGATTACAGGTTGTAACTTTATTTATTTCTTTATAGTCATACTAGTTTGAGTCATACTAAAAAGTAAATAAATACAAATATTCGACTTGTGGTAGTTCAAGTCTACATCACCAGTAGCAGGAGCCAATTTTTCAAGCAGTGAGTCGCGCTGTTTTCACTTCTTTTACATATTTGTCAAATGTCACGTGCTTTATTACAAGAATTCATGTGTGTCATCACAGCCGAGTTGTAGAATTATGTTCACAGCTCCAAAAATATGTTTTCGTGCTATGTTGCGATGTTTGTTATTATGGACTTTCTTCTTCTTCTCGTAAAACTTTATTCTTCTTCGTGGTATTTGTCCAGTAGGGTTCATTAAGAGTAACGCGCTCTCGTGGACTGATTGAGAAACTATTATTATTTCAAATGAATCTGCACTCATATACAACAGACCTGGAATATATATTATAAATGTAGGTGTTTTGACAAATTCAGCAATGTGGCTAACGCAATGGTCTCCAATCCTGGTCCTCAAAGGCCGATATCCTGCATGTTTTAGATGTTTCCCTCTTCCAGCACACCGGACGGTCATTATCAGGCTTCTGCAGAGCTTGATGATTGGCTTATTATTTGAATCAGGTGTGTTGGAAGAGGGACACGTCTAAAACATGCAGGATACCGGCCCTTGAGGACCAGGACTGGTGACCCATGGGCTAATTTGTTAGTTTTAGTTGATGGCTCCACATTTAGACAGGAATCTATTATAAAGGAGTTGTCAGAACTGGATTCATTTTGCTGATTTTATTGTAAATTGTGCGATGTCGTACACATACTTGAGTTCCACTGGGTCCTAATTTTAAAGTACCTTCTGAGCTACCGAATCTATTGGTGCTTTTCCACTGCTACACCACTCTACTCGGCACGCTTCAGCACAACATGACTGTACCCACTTGTCGGACCGGCACAGTTGTTTTTCTACTGCCAACCATTACTAGTCGGGACAAGTTGAAGTGGGTGGAGTTGGTGGGGTCGACACTGCTGTGACATCATTTTCAGGCAACTAATAAAGTGTCGCGCCGCGGTCGGTAAAGTAAACAACAACAACAATGGAGGCACTGGATGACATTGAGGTGGTACTGCTGCTGTTGTTTGCGCTGTGGTTTGTTGTCATTAGCCACGTTTACATGGACACATTTTCCCAATCCGATCAAAATCTTGGATGATCGGAATATCTTAATCAACTGTTTACATGGACACTAAATAACACGATCTGGTCATGTCGTGCGTATACGTGCACACAGCGTTTAATTGGAAAAAAAAGTTTGGGCATGCGCGGATTGGTCCAATTTTCCGGAAATAGTAGAAGAAGCCGTATTTCCGCCTCCGATGAAAACAAACGCTGCATGTCTGTGCGACATTTTTTGCGTCCTTCACATTGTATTTTCCTGCCTTCTGGCGCATGTTAATTTGATTTTAAATTTTAAGTTATGGACAGACCAGTTCTGCTTCGTTCCTGCCATGCTTTGACTTTGCTTTGCAAAGGTGGAAATGCATCATACAGACATAGTACACATTGGACACAGTGGAGACAATCCAAGACAGGATCCGAACGGGTGTGTACATGGACGCCGATCGAAATAATGATCGGCATAAACCACCCCTCTCTTTCGGAATGATTTTTCTTTCCGAACGTACTCGATTGGATCAGAATCTTCCAATTGATGTGTTTACATGAAGCATTTTCAATCTGATTGGTCTTTTATTCCGATTATTTGTGTCCATGTAAACGTGGCTAGCGAGGATGACGATTATCAAATGTCGGTTAGATGGATGGTGGTGGTCTGGTGGACTGACTGAAACGCATTCCAACATGGTCATATGTTAACAAGGAGGAGTTAAAGACTCTTTCAATGGTCAACTTTCTGAGACTCAGCTGGATTCACCTGATGAAGACTCTGCAGTAAATGTACTTGAAACCTGGATGCATTAAATACAGAAAATGACACTTCTTTTTCTTCTGTTTCTCTTCTGTCCTTTTATGACTATGATTTCTCCCTTAGATCATCTAAATGGCTGTGGCTGTAATTGCTGTGTGGGCATCATTACCCAAGAAAGCATGAATAAGACACAGTAATGAGCAAAAGCCCTGGAGCTTGCTAGACCGTTGATCAATACCATTAAACAATGTGCACTTTGAGCTGAGCTGTGTTCGAGAGCTCCGACACTCAAATGGATATTCCTCATAGCACTAATGGCTTTGAACTAGGCCTCCATTACCATGTATAAAATGCTGCTTATTAACATAATCAAATCTCTCTCTGTGTTTTTTTGCGTCAGAGATAATATGAAAAGACAGGGGGATGCTAATGTAATTAAGCGTATGCTATAATTACAATCCCCTGATCACATGACCTCTTCTCCTAACAAAGCTGAATAAATAGTCCCATTACCTTGACTACTGCGTTGTGATTTGGTACATTGGCGGTTTACATGTTGTGTGATGTTTGTATGCAAACAAGATGGCCATTTGGAAACCCTGTTCCCAGATCACATGGCAAACACACTGTATCAGCAACTTAAAACACATCACACGCTATAAGAACCCAGCTCAAAGATAAAATCCCTGCATTCATGACTCGTATTCAGACCAAATTCTCTGCCTGTTACAGCCAGAAGCAGCAGGACTGCAGAAAAAAGGGCTGTTGTGATCAGTAGGTTTAATTACAAACATTTTAATTTGCATCTCGGGGCTCAATTCATCACATCCATCTCGGCTAGCACCCTCGTTCTCCCTCCATATGCCCAATAAATAAATAAGAAGCTAAAAGAGATTCCAGGGCCTGAGAAGTGATTACTATTTCACTAACAATTACCAGGATGCTAATGGCTATTGTATTGATTGCTCTGCCCTTTGAGATCAAGGTCATATGAAAATGTAATCAAAAAAGCTTTGGTAATTCCTGCTGAGCCATGAAATTAGAAAATGCAAGAGCGACGCTTTGCTGAAACGTCTTGAATCAAACCAAAACGTACAGTAAACTCCCGATTTCTTGTGTAATTAAGTCTGAGCATGGTATTTTTATGTAAATACCATACTTGAGTCTTTTACACGTCAGAGCTTAGACGTGAATATGCTTCCTGGCATATTTATCAAGTGTGTGCGTATCGGTGCGCGCCACAGACAATACTGTAATGTAAGCTAGTGTGTGTTGTATCATCATTAACAAGCATCTATTGTGTTGCTCGCTAACTTTAATACGATGTTAATGTGATGCTGAGAGCTAATAGAATGATTGATGAGGTCGTGAAACTGATCAGTGAATTTGTGTCAGCTAACAGTCACCAAAAGCACAATGAATGACTGAATGATAATGACGCGTCCTCATGACTGCAGATGGTTCTACTGTACGGCGGAATTAAACAATGGCCTCATAAATAACCATTTAACCCTGGAAGCATTTGCTGTCATTCACATTTTGAAGTCATTTCCACAACTCAAATGTGATATTCACTCATTAATTCATTCAGGCAGACACTCCACCTCGGTATATCAGGCCCGTCAACTCATTAAAACCGCATTGTTTAATAGAGACTTGTCCTAGAAATGAGATGTAGTTTGCCAATGTAGTAAGATTTATATAGTCAGCGGTGCAGCTACCAGCACTTGCTGTGTTTCTGTAATGAAGATAATAACTGTAAGCAAGCTGCAGTAGCTAATGTGCAAAAATAAATGACTAAATAATTCCCCAGCATGTAGATAAGGAAGAAAAAGTGTTCCCTTCCTTTGATGCAAAATGTTTCCTTCACTGCGACACTGAGGAATTCATACACCAAGTGCAGCCCCAGCCCTGTGCATGCATGCCTATACCCTCCAGACATCCTCCCCCGTATCCCAGAAACCTCTGTGTGTTTAGGAATCGCGCTCCACCATGACTCTGCGTAGCGCCTGGGAAGATATCGCCACACGTCCAAAAATTTCCATCAATGGCGGCTCAACTCCTCCGCAGCAACTCTCTGATAGGTTAATCCCTGTATCACACTTCAGCACCAGTTCACTAAGCGGCTTAAAAGGACACATTAGAACGATGACAATGACCTGCTAATGGTGTTACATTTCTCTGAAGCATTATGAGCTATCTTTGTCACGTTTATCTTATAATGAGATCTGTCAATTGGGGGGAAGAAGATTCCATGCAGCAGCCAAGGACGTTGATATTTCACATAATAAATAATGACCTAGAAAAGGGAGAAAACAAACCTTGATCCCTCTCCCCTGATCTGTTTTCTTTGCAGGCGACAGAGCGGGCAGCCCCATGGGGGCCTTGGAGCTCAGTGTCACCATTTAGATTACTAGCTGCTGTGCAGACCAGAGTCCTCAGGGCCACCACAACACCCCCAACCACACCATGTGTGATTGATGACTGTTGGTTCCCACGGGCGTTTTACAACATTTCCTCAAGCAATGTCCCCTGAAGAAAATGTGCCATAATTCATCATGCTATTACTGTACCAAGTCCAAATAGTAAATTTGTCCCTCCTAATTTCATTATGGCATTAATTTTCTTCCTCCTGTATGATTGTCTAATGGCAGAATAAATTTTGTATTTAAGAAAAACAGCACGGCTCCGATCTAGATAGGAAAATACACCATGTAGAAAAATGAAATAAGGATGGAAAGAAAGATTTTGATCCACTCCTGGATCAAAAACTGCTTTAATCTGTCAGAAGTCAAGACTATATCAAGGAAGGAAGCATTTTAAACATCCAAGTCGAGTAATCCATGTTTCTAAATTGAGTCCAGTAGAGCCTCCTTATAGCTGTTATTGCTAAATCTAGCATTTGAAAGTGCATTTTTGAGATAAAAATCAGCTGAGTCATAGAGTGTTCTGCTCCCATTTCCAACCTGGTACATCCAAGTTTATCCAAGAACTGCATTTCTAAGCATTTCTGCTAAATGGCCTTTTGGTTGAACTTTCCTCCTTAATGTTTCCCCATTTGTTTTTAATCACGGTAATTTGTACAACTTTACAAATATATTTTTCAGTTCAAACCTGTTCCACAACTAAATCCAGAAGGAATCCCTCTGACCTCAGACTTCCACCTTTTTACTGCTCATATGAATAATATAACAGGATATTCTGTGGAAAATGTTTTATTTATTTCAATAAATTCTATAGATTCCAGTAGTGCACATGCATGTTTCCATAACATCACATATATCATGTGTCTGAGAGTGAAGCAGAAGAAAGGTAAATGTTATCTCTCATCTTAATCTAAGCGTTCACTTATATGATTACATCTTCCACTAACATTTACCAGATTCATTGATGCACCCAAAATCAATCTACGTCAATGTTAATGATTATTACTATTATTATGTTATTAGATTATTGTTATGTGACCTTCAATCCAGTGTTTACTATATACCCCTGTAAAGTGGATCTGATATCACTGACAAGCAATCACATGAAATGCACAATTATTTTGAATAAAATCAAGGATTTCACCAAACACTGAGCATTGTGGGAAATAGAACTTTGACTGTCATCTTTAGACATAGTAAATCATGTCACATGTTACATATATTCATAAATTACACATTTACAGCTGAAAATAATGAATCATCTGGGAATAAAAAAAAACAGACATTTTCTTTTCAAGTAGAATGTTGCTGAACTACACATAAAGTGGTTATTTCAAATACTGTAATATTACTTTGCAGAGGAAAAGCTATTTCAGTGACAAATATGGACCTGCCTGTCAGATCTCTTTTTTTAATTGCTTAAAAAACTACCAAATTGCTTCTTACTCTGTGTAAACAAAAAGTAGCTTTTAATAAGGCTGCTGTGGGAAGAAAGATTGATGGTTGAAATGACCGAGCAAAACCATGTCAATTATGCATCATGTTTTTTACATGTCCTCTGTATATTAATTATTCTGTCTTTGTTATGCATTTTACGTGGGCTACTGCACAGTCGCAATTAACTTTGCCCAAGCAACCATTTGGGTGATTGAAGAACAGACTTAATGGGATGAGAGGACTTTGTTCTCTTGTTCTCTCTCAGTCACACAAACACACACAAGGTTAAGACGAGACACATTATCATTAGTTCTCAGCATTATGCCTTATTTCAACATCCATCACTTGAAACGGAACAACCATACAGATAGTTTACATTGCATACACACATACAGACACACAGGGGAAACATAAATAAACACACTTAACCCAGACTGTAGTATCACTGTCTAGGACACTAATCCAAAATGTGCTAAGCTCTATTACTTTTAATTATCCCTGACAGCCTCTTGCTTTAATCTACACAAAGCACGTGCAAACGAGCTGTTACACTCTGCCTCCAAGAAAGGGGGACAGGAGAGGACGGCAGGCTGCCTGCCTGCCTGCTGAGAAGGCCTTCTCTGTGCATGACATGGACATGGGCTCCGGTGACCCGGCTGGCGCATGCCTACGCCTCCTCGCCGGCTGAAGGCTCGGGGGCCGCCATGTGGCATCTGCTGCCATGGGGCTGGGCATGAGTCTGGGGCTCGGACTGGCCCTCTGTTCACCAAGCCTGTCTATGGAGCTGTGGCACATTTCTGAGACCTGGTGGTGTGTGTTACCCACCAAACCAATTCTGCAGAGGAAGTGGCAAGGTCACCCCTCGCTCTGCCTCAAAGACCTCCACCTGCCACATTCTGCTCGGTTGTCATGCTACACTGAGAGGGTGGGGTTTGAGTGGGTGCACTTTGTTCAGAATTCAGAAGGTAATCCACTGCACACACTTCCAAAACACAGTCTTATTCACTGCAGAAATCCATCTAATAATAACTATGGTCCAAACTAAACTGAACCATGATAAAGACAGGCTGGTTGTTTGTTTTTGTAGTTATATTTGTGCCATCTGACCATTAAAATATTTTTTCTTCATTTATCATACTTCAGTTTAGTTTTACAAGTGCAGAAGAATTTGAGTTTTATTTTTAGGCTATTTGTAGTCTAGTTTTTAGTGCATTTTAGTGTTCATTTTTGGGTATTATAAGGAAACCTGGGTTTATAGAAGCTGAAACGGTGTGACAAAAGAACGAAGGGCACAAACACGACAAAACCATTGTTTAAACCATTTTTCTTGGGGGGAAAGAAAACAAATCTAATTTTACCTCCAGTTCTGATTCTATTTCATGTTGCATTGTTCATTGTCATTTTTTTTAATTTTTTTTTTTTAGTATTTTTGAAGTTTGAGTCTGTCTTATGACTAAATAATTTTTTTCACTGCCAGTGTGACTCTTTGTTTTTGTTAATTCTAATACTCCTGCCATAAACTGAAACTGAGGCATCAATCTGAAAGCGCAAAACCCACTAACAATATAAACCATATTGGTGCTCACCAGCTGACTATTTATCATGATGTGTGTGACATCTATAGCCTGCTCCAGTATGGTGAAGTCTGTGACAGAACACATTTATAATTGTAGCTATTCCCTGGTGATGGAAGGGGGCGTGTTTACCCCTGAAGGTTACTTCTTGTAAATCCTTGCATAGTTTATTCAAATAGTGCCCTAACCATGGTCTCCAGGATTTTTCCCTTACAGCAAGCAAAGCATGACCTTTGCATTTGACGCTTGACAGTTCTTCAGATTCGCCCAACCAGAACAGATTAATGCATATTTATGTGTTTTTTACTGAGCACTGGATGGTCTTTATCTCTGAGAAAACAAAAGACAGAAAGCTCTTTGCAGACACACACATGTGCACAGTATGTGACCATGTGCACCCGCAGCAGAAATCAACATTACCTGCACAGTGGCGGCCAGGCATTTCATATTGGAGGAAAAAAGAAAAACAACAATGCTAAGATTTAACGTCACACTGTGAGATTTGATGGTATATCACAGTTTGATTGTGTGTGAGCCTGATTTTTCACAGTCATTCAAAACACGGAAAAGCATTTGGTACATGGATCAACTGGAAAAATACTCTTGAAAGTATCGTGTTCAGTGAAAAGTTGTTTTTATCATCAATTATCGGAGAACACAGGATTTTCCATGTAAATATGATCCTGTGTACTCTCTATTAAGTGTCCAAAATGTATAAAATGTCAGTCCAAGGCAATATTAAAAGCACTGTTTTTGTCAGTACAATGTCATAGATATTGGTATAAGAACTTAAGTTATTTTGTGTAATATGAAGAAAACATGGAAAATGGATAGATATCAGGTCTTCATTTAAACTTGTATGAGCTATTGTTGTTGTTATTATTACATTTGTCCAAACAAATGTAACTTTAGCTGTATCAGGCATTAAATGAACAAGAAACTGAAGAAAACAAGGGTGGTCAAATACATTTTTCCATGACTGTATGTATCTGTGTCATTTGATCCTAGAATAAAAAAATAAACATAAACTGATGTAAAAACATTTTATATTTGAATCAAATATCAGATTTTTGGTCCTACTAAGAGAAGAGGTCTCTGCTGACTCAAATGGACAATGTTTTTGTTCATTTCTAGTTTGCATGTTGATACCCAGTGTTGTACCTGAACGTGTTCCTTGAACAATAGTTTACGAACATATATATCATATTTTGGGGCGAACCTGAACTGAATGCACTGTTTTACTGCCTGATGAATGAACTGTGAGCGAGTTCCTTCTGGTGTCTGTGAACGGTATGCACTATATGTTTAACTTTGTTCAATAGGGCGCCAAATTTCTTTAGTGTTCCAGGCAAAGCCAGGCTAAATGCACCATAAAGACGCTTAATATTTAGTGGAAAAACACTCAATACACTAGCTACCAGCGTCACATCGCCCCATGCGTCATCGAAACAACACAAAACAAAAAAGCAGCTTGGATGTGACTGTAGCAGGAAGGAGCAACAAGGATTCATCATATGAACATTTAAAAGAACTCGGTGACAAGGTGTGTGAGGAAGGGAATAACCTCACATTTATGTGCAAACTTCGCCCACCAGCTTTATAAAAGAAAATCCGTACTTCAGTCACAGCAACAGAAAACTTAAAAGGACACATTTCCTACCTCTGTTTGTGTTAGTACAATGTTCTGTATGCCACTGTCCTGTTTTTCTTTAATAATTAAAAGAAAGACCATCCAAGTAGACAGTTTTCCCTCATGTTTTTTAAGAATGTACTGTAGTGGTGAAAGCTGCAGCTGCTACTTTGATATGAAGATGAAATCTAACACAGTTTCATTATTAAAACTGATAAAATAATTGCTGTCTGTGCTTCTATATGGGTTTTGGCAAAGATATTGACAAATAATAGCTCGCAGCAACATATTGAAAAAAGAATAACTGAACTAGTTCATTTTTTGGAACTATGAATAACTATTAACTATAATTATTATTAAATATGAACAAACTGGTTCATTTTGAAATTTGTGAACTGAACTTTGAACTAGTTCAGGTAAAAAAATGAACTTTCCCAATACTGTTGATACCCGTCATAGAAGATTATGTAAGACTATCGTTTTTGTAATTTAAAAAAAAAAAAAAAAAAAAAAAACAGTAATAAGAAAAACTAATTAAAACAAAATAAGTTAAAGATTAGGTGAATTAAGAATATGCAACCATCGGATGCACACCCATCTGTACATAGTATTTTAGTTGTTTAACTGCAGTGTGAAAACAAACCCAAAGAGGAAAAAAAGAATGATACTTTGGATCTTTACATGTCTTCTTGGAATCACTCTGTATGCTGCGCACGCCGACTCCTACCCTGATATTCCAACAAGACATGAAAAACTCATTTCTGTTTTGCCACTAGAGAGACAATCTCAGACTGAGGCCTGAGTTCATCCATTTTTTCTGACTCTACAGTCCAACTTCACTGTACATCTATCGCTATAAAGCATAAAAATAAAAAAAAAAATCATTAGAAAAAGGAGTTTCTTTGGCAACAGAAATATACCTGAATGAAAAATGGTGAAAAGTAGAGATAGACCAACTAACTGGGTTTAACCAATAAGATAAATATATCCGATAGTGGCTCACTGTTATTATTATTACTAAAGTTGCCCATAAAGATGAAATAAAATATTTTACCTCTTCTCATGAAATGAAATGATTGTGTCACTCGTCGCTTTTCCATTGACCACAGTGTGTGACTATAACTTGTGCATAAAATTTGAATGATGTAAAAACGACAATTTAGTCAAAAGTCTTATTTTTCGATCAAAAGTTTTCGCGCTGGTAAGAGGTGGATTTTTGGGCATAGCATAAATGGTATATCAATCAAAACTGCAATGGAAAGAGCTTTTTCCACAACCAGAGATGTATAAGAACAAAGTAGAACCACTTAAGTACTAAACTGCAGTATCTGTACTTTTTTGGAGTATTATTTTTCCTCCTACTTCCACTTTTACTGCACTACATATTTTGGATGAAT
>JAQQZY010000016.1:29274985-29298044 GCA_030068375.1 Ostorhinchus rueppellii | reverse complement strand
AGTAAAATAAATAAATACTACCCAACAACGATGTCAATAATCCATAAAGAAAGTATTAAATTAAAATATAATGGTTTCGTAATATTTATAGCTGTATTAACGAAGAAAATACTTACATTTGTAGCTCGCTTTTTTCGTCGCCATCTTTTCCGAAGCTGTCTTAGTGAAAGTACGCAATGTATTCTGGGTATCCCTTACTCGCAAGGGTGGTGCTGGAAAATCTCAATATTTAGGGCGATTCAGCCCTTAAACTTCTCCCTCAACTTCGCGTTCTTAGAATTGGGACAGCAGTTGCCCTTCGTGGGAGCGTACATTTTTGAGACTGAGGGTTGAGGGGGGAATTGGGATTCAGCCTAATAGTGTCCTAAATATTGCACAAACTTAGAATTAGATGCTTCATGTTCAGTTTGGATGTGTTTACTCGTCTTTCTCAAACTGAAAATCTCTTGTATTCAGTAAAACTACTTGAATTACTCGTGCTGGTAACCTCACAACCTGGCAAAATCCACTCAGACTCATTCTCAGAGCGTTGTGGAAAGTTATTTAAAGAAATACAGAGACTTAATGACTCACTAGTAAACTACGTTGCCCCCTGAAATGCTTTGACTGTTCCAACCTGCTATCACATATGACAACGGTAAGACAGTGGGAGTTACCACTAGGTTTCACTCCAATGAGTAGCTGACTCTTTGTCATAAAGAGAATGTTCCCAAGATGCCGTTCTCGCATGCTTAACAATCTGGTTCTTTACTGCCTGTTTACATCACAGGAACTGAACCCATTCTGAACCCCGTCAAAAGTGGTGGGTGTTTAGCAGAGAACAAAGGGCTTTAGCTACGCTGGTTCAAGTATGCTGACAATGTGACTGTCATAAGCAGGGCTTGTGACCTTGCTAAAGTGCCATTCCCTCCCACACACACATCATATCAATACCGCCTATGTCCTCAGCACTCAAGATGTCATAATCTAGGGCTTGTGCAAAAAACAGGGAAACATAGAAAGACAGTGTTATCCATTAGAGAAATGATTGTAAAACTACAACTACATTGTTATGGTAAAAAGAAGAAGTGTCCACTAAATGAATCAAGTTATGTTTTCTCCATGAAGCCAGTGTTGAAAGTTAGGACTTACTCCTTCAACCATGAAGACCCAAACATCCAATGTCGACCAAAACTGTTAGTCCATTAATCTTATCAACACATGTAAATAATTGGTATAAAATACAGTTTGTCATCTTTTCATGGTCATCAGATATGACCCATCTGGATGTTCAGAGGCTCCATAGTTACCATGGAAACACTGTCATCTTCTACAACATTGATTCACCATTAAAACCCATGGAGTTGGATCAATGACATTGCTGAAAAAGTCACCTTTTCTTCAGTTTATCCTGTTTTCATACAATAACCTTTGACTTTACTCTGAGCTTTTATGAACATCTACATGATTAGTCAATTAAACACAGGAAATTAGATGATTTATAATGGGGGAAAAAACGCAGTATTCACAAGATAATATTTTTGATGAATAGAGATAAATCACTAAGGAAAGGTTAAACAGAGAGAAAAATTAATTTGGGAACTGCCATAAAAGTCACAGTGGGTCCTTATATAAGGTGTAAAGTAAGCAAGCAAGCAAAGTTTATTTATATAGCACCTTTCACAGACAGGAGAAGTCACCAAGTACTTCACAAAAGATAATAAAATACAAATAGAAAACAGATACAATTACAATCACAAAAAGGTATGAATTAAAATAAACATGGTGGTCATATAGCAACCCTTAATTTACTGTTGTTAAAATGCCTGGAGACACAAGTGGGTTTTGAGTTTACTCTTAAAAACATCAACAGAGTCCAAAGAACATAAAGAGAGCAGAAGATCATTCCAGGTGCAACAGCCTGGAAGGAGTGGTCTCCTCTGGTCCTGAAACGAGTACGAGGGACTATAAGTAGGTTCTGATCCAGCAACCTCAGCCTCTGAGAAGGACTATAGGTACATGACAAGTCTCTGATATTGGAGGGAGCCTGACCATGCAGGGCGCTGAAGGTCAGCAACAGGATTTTCAAATGAATGCAGAAAGTGTCTGGGAGCTACTGAAGGGCTTTCAGAATCAGGGTAATATGAGCCCTTCTGTTGGTGGGATTCAGCACGCTCACAGCAGAATTTTGGACCTGCTGCAGTGGAGACAGCTCCTTTTAGTTTAGACAAGAGAATAAACTGGTACAGTAGTCTAAACGAGATGACACAAAGGCATGGATAACCAAATCGAGATCATCTTTAGATAGAATTTTCCTGAGTTTAGAGAAAACTGCGTAAAACAATCCGTGTCTGGAAACAAAATGTAACATGTATGCTGCATGAATAATTAAAAATCATGTAAGCGAAACCAGTAAAAAACATGTAACTGAACTGTAGTCAATTAACACAATGTTGGTGATAACATGGAAGTAGAATACATCAACAATATCTTCAATCTGAAATAAACAAATGACTTGACACTTTTGTATGCTCTTTATGGTATTTCAACTGTATTTTCCAGGTCAAAACATTTGTGAGAAAATTCAGTGTTATTAGATACACTAATATAATCAAGTTAGTCAAATAAAGATTTATTTTTAACAGGAAAACAAATGGAATGAAAAGTAATTTGTAATATGTAAACTTGAAAATATATCCATTCAACACTAAAAAACACACCACCAAAAATGTGCTCTGTAATGGTATTAATAAATACTTTGTGTAGACACATCAATTTGTCCTGATTCCAAACTGTCATCTGTTAGCCTATTTTATAATAAAAAGAGCATGTATGATGCAGGGAAATGGATATACATTCAAGCCAGTTTGGAGCACTGACAGCAGATTGATGATTAAAGATCGATGACTAACAGCACTTATGTAACCACATAGTTTGGTGTCCATACAATTCTTCCCATTCTTGTGTATGAGCAAAACAGTTACAGAGCTTGTGCGTGGTTACAACTAGTGGATGCAATGGCTGCGCTAAAGTTCAACAAAGTTTTAGTGTCATTTGGATTTTATTGATTACAGTTCTGATTCAATGTCACTTGTACATTCACACACACACACACACACACACACACACACACACCATGCATTGTATTTATTAAATCACGGTTCTCTCCAGATGATGGAACAACAGCACTGTGCCAGTATACTGCTAGCTCAGCGCTGCTATACTCATTTTCAAATTTAGGGTGTTTTTTTCTCATTTTCCCCTGATAATTTTGCTAAAATCTACTGAAATCCGTCGGGTTTGCAGGCATGCGCTCTATTTTCCAGTGCCAGGATGTTTTTCCTTTGAAATCTCACGGAGTTACGTCTATCGTAAGGTTTTAGCACAAAACTTTCTTCCCATTGGTTGGATATGATGTAATGCATTAAAACAATCACTCTTACTGGCCAGGATCTGACCGCATGTAAACTCACTTCCCGTTTACATCAAGACAATACGCACCATGACAAAACGCAAGCGTTATACGAAGCCTGATGATCAGAAAATGATCTCTGCATTTTTTTGTTGCATCCTCGGCCCGTGTAACCTCGTGTGCGGGGGGGGGGGCTGATTAAATGTATACTCCACACCCTTAGTCTATTACAAAGCATTTAAACATAATCTACTAAACATAATCCTACAGAATATAATTAATCTGTGAGACTATTTTAGCTGTGACAAACTCATGCATGCACATTTGTTCTTTATGATCTGAGGCTGTTTTCCACCTATTTGCGTTCATCTATATGCGTTCATTAGGTATATTAATGCTAATGTCAGAACAAGCAAATGACTTGCTAATTAACTTCCCACAGGCTTTGCACTTTGCCTTGTTACCATTGTTATTTTCTAAATGGACACTTCATGACATTAACCATGCATGCTTGCTCAACGCAGATCACTTTTTTTTGGAATTAGGACTTTTGTTGTTGTTGTTGTGTATTCTTTACAGTTTCCTGGCACTTAGCATGTTGTTAAAAGTTCTAATTTGTTGCTTTGGTTCCCAACGCTCCAGATCAGTCGAGTCCATTCTTCCTTTGAGTCCAAGTTTTGGAGACAAGTCAAATATTCCTAAATATTCCTGGTTAAAACAAATGGGCAAACATGAATTCTGTGTCCGAGTCAATTTCCTCTGCACTTCGCCGATAGCTGTGTGTGACTGTGCAACATCCACGCCTCTTTGACTCGACTCATCTCTTTGATAGACTCCGACCGGTCACCTGTTTTCTCCACCCATCCATCTATCCCCATCATCATGCTTCTTTGCTCTGTCTTTATTGCTGTCCGCTGTGTGTGTGTGTGTGTGTATATGGATGTGTGCGCCTGCTATAGATGAGGCAGGGTTGGGCTATGTCTTGACGCGCTAGCAGCCGCAGTAGCAGCAGCCTGTGGAAACAAAGGCAGGGTGATTTATAGCCCCGTACTGAGAGCATAAATCACACCTGCAGCGCCGCGCCTTTAAACGCCCTGCGTCCTGACAGCATTTACCTTTTATAAATGATTGGGCTGAACCTCCCATGGAGCCTGAGACCACAAAGCTCACTCACTCCCCACCTAAGTCTTCCTTTGTTTCACCTCTCTCCCTCCCTCCCTCTGTCTCATTTCAATTTTCTCTCCCTATCTATCTCACATGTCATTCTGTCTCGCATCTCTACGCTTCTGCCTTCTCCGTCTCTGTCTAAATTTTCGCCACCCTCCTCCTCCTCCTCCTCCTCCTTCTTCTTCTTCTTCTTCTTCTCCCCTCAATCCTCCTTCCTCCTATCTGTCCCCACCACGGCCTCCCTTTCTCTGTTTGCAGGGCATGATGGGATGCTCCCAGTGGCACCTCGCTCTGCACTCACCCACTGTCGACGTCTGTAGGGGATATATAACTAAAGCCGCTTAAAAGGCGTCAGCACAGCCACCGCATCCACGGCCGTTAAGGAAATGAATGTGTCAGTCTCGGCCCTATCTACCTTCCTCATGACCACTTTTGTGTGTGGCAAATACATAAGGGAGGAGGTGTTGTGGAATAAACTGCACACACATACACACACACACACATAACGCCACACCTGTGTATCATGGAGGGAGTGTGTGGCAGGGAATACACAGCCACAGCTGCAGGAGTGTGGCTACAGATAAAGGTGACGTCTTGAGGCCATTACTTATCCTGCACAGCGGCAAAGGTTTGCTGATATTATACCTGCTGTCTCCACATAATAGCTCTGGGTTGGGAGTCTCATACACACACACGCGCACACACACACACACACACGTTTGGATACACGCATACACGTATGCAAACAAAACAAGCACAAATAACACAGTACACGAGCGAACCCACACAAACTCAAACGTGCAAATTTAAACACATATTCTCAGTGCTAAATGACAAACGCACACAGACGCACTCGGCGAGATACCCGCCTCACTGAGTTAAAACAGATGAAAGAGCTGGTAAATGAAATCTGACTCAACAGTTTAAAATGCAGCACTGCAGCACAGCGAGCATCAGTACAACAAAACGACGAGATTTCTCAAAGCTGCCACAGCAACCGCCAGCATAGGCATCCAAATAAGGTTCTGTTTGGAGAGTTTGTTTTGTACGAACAGATTAGGTTTTTGTACAACTTAACTTGACAAACACATACAATGTAATTTTCCACCTTTCTGATCAGTGATAGAAACAAAGAGCGAGGTCTTTTCCTTCAGTTTCTCGTACAAAAGTTGCACACAGATGACAAAACTATTCCAAAGTTGTTAAACTCCATTTCCCTTTGCATTTGCTAAAATACAGAATGAAGCAGGTGTTGGGTGACGCATTTTTACCATAGCACTTGCTTTTTTCCATATGTGAGAAACCTAATCATTCTGTACATAGACTGAGTAGCTGGTATTGGTTCTAAACACCTACATGAAAAAGATGTAAAAGAATTAGAGACGCAAAAATCCACCCTTGAATGATGACTAAACTACATGAATCATCGACTTTCTATGAGATTTCCTGTAAATTATCTGCAAATTAACTTCAGAAAAATTACAGATATTCCTTTAACGAGGACTGACATATTTTTAACAACATTTGAATATTCTAAAGTGAGAATTAAATCAACAACTAACTTCAACCTTGAAGAGAAAGTGTCTCATCATGTCCCTGCTATAAATTTTTCAACAACCTACAGCTTGTGCAGTGGATTCATACCATCCATGCATTAGCGCTTCATTTAGTCCCAATTCCATCTGTTAAATCCTTACACACTTGATCTTCTCCCTCTAGCGCGGGGTTCTCATATAGTTCCAACTTTTCATGGCAGCGAATAAAAAAGAGGGACCCGGACAGACAAGATGAATCGAAACCCAGCCAGTCATTTCAGCTCCAGTTTGAATGTGACAGTTGTTCTTTGTATTTGCGTTGGACGGTCTACAGTGGAAACGAGAGATGCCCTGCAAATGTGAGCTATTCTGCTGCCAGGACGCCGGTTGTTCTACTGTAACTGAGCAGGAGCTTGCGTGTGTGCAGAAAATAAATACCAGCACCCTCACGGCGAATAAAGCTTTGCAGATATCCTCAAGGTCTAACAAGATTTTTTTTTTTTTTTTTTTTTTTATAAATTTGTAACAGACAATCAGAGTATACATTTATTGGAAGAAAAAGTCAATGGTGGTGCTTTATGAATTAGTGAGTACATTTTGGGAGGTGTGGGAGGTTATATTGTTGGCAGAAAGCGCTGATTATGGACTGTTATGAAGCCGATCAACAGGGAGGGGGGATGAAGGGCAAGTGCTTGTGATAAAAGTCAGCGAAAGACGGACAGTTGTGACATTTCCCCTTTGTGAAACATAGGAGCCGTAATGACTCACTCCGAAAGCGAGAGAAATAACTTAGTTAAGGGACAAAAAGAAAAACAAACTCGGGCATTCATTTCCTCTGAGAACAAGCCAAAACCCAGAGCGGAGGCTAAGAGGCTAATGTTTGGCTGCTATTAGCATGCCCTCTGTTAGTCTTACAGAGAGGCCTTCCATGTAGCGGACCTGACCTCCATGTTGAAAACTACACCCTGACACCGAGCAGGGCGTAAACTACCCTGAACCTAACCTCGCTCTAAAACATCGTCCATACTGTAGCTGCACACACACACACACACACACACACATACACTCTACCTCCACTGCTTTCTGCCCAGGGTTAATTGGCTTGATTGTTGCCTTAGGCTACGGTGGATTCAATGGGGGACTTCAAGCCTCGCAGTCACTAGGGCACATAAAGCATTCAGATGGTCTTAATTAACTATTCATAGGAGTTTAGCCCCTGCCTGAGGTATGTATTTACCTCATCTTTATCACCCGCAGAAATATCTCCTTTTATAGTTATTAAAGCTAAACTCACTCCACCTTCATGCGTAAGAGTTTAACTATTTCAGCTATGCCGTCAAATTAATGTCAACTTGCAAAGTCTGATTAAAAAAAAACATCAAATGACATTTTTTTGGCTAAACAAAAATGTGTTGATCTGACAGATCTGTCAGCGCAGATTCAACAATTTTACTTTGCCAAACTCTCATAAAACAATAAAAAAAAAAAATAAAAAAAAAACGGGCGGCAGAAAACATGAGGAAATGTTGAACGCAGCTTGAAAGGTATGAAAATATAACCCTTTGATGGTTGATTCTGAACCTGAGCAAAAGCATCAGCTAACATTTAATGAGACAGTTTGCCTTGAGAGAGAGAAAAAAAAAGTCAAAAACTTCGTAAAGAAGCGCAGCTTGACCCGTGCCAGTTTAAGCTTCAGCATTTCACTAAGGTAGAAATACTTCTTTTATCAGGGAGTGACTCGCGTTAAATTACCTTTTCTAAGGAGTTGCAGGCAGCAGCTAAGTTAGGTTACCCTGATATTCAACCAAAGTGATACAGATATATATGTATTTATCCAGGTTGGACCATATCAGCTCCCTGATGAAGACTTTTTAATCATGTACTGTATCTAAACCAAAATTTGAAATACTTGTACTTTTCCATTAATATAACTCTGTACATATACCTACATATGAGAGGGAAATGTGCTTTTTTTTACTTAATCTGACCGTTTTAGTTACTTTTTTCGAAGATGTCCCCCCAAAAGAATGTTCAATTCACCCAATAACTATAACAATAACAGAAATAATAGGGGGAAAAATAAACCAACAGATTAGTTTATCAGAATTTTTCTTCTTCCCTTTCCCTTTAGTCATGCAGTGACCCACAGAGTCCCTGTTTATAATTAAGGCAAGTCAGTGTGACCTTAACTAAGGTGTGGTTGCATCACTCTGAGGGGTTTTGTTTTGCAAAAATGACCAGTACACGGTTTATGATCCCACATCTAAATCTAACATGGCTTCTAGTAGAAAAATAATTAATTTGACTAGATACATGACAGAAAAATGTGTTAAATATGAGCTTCCACTGAATAAGAAAGAGTTGACTCCACATTTGGAACTGCTTATCACTCGCTGTCCAATTGTTCCAAGCCGTGTAATTAACTAAAAATATCAGTCAGAGCGACTGAACAGCATTGACCTCAAAGTAGAATTTTTCATGCAGAACTTCTACTAGTAAGGCAGCCTTTTACTGGTACTTTTACTTGAGTGTCTGAATACTTCCCTGAGCACCTCATCGTGCCATGCAGTCCTGACCGTTGGGTCATGGTAACAGCGAGGTGTGCCCCAACATGTCAGGTCACCTTAACCTCAACCTGTGAAATGTCAGGCTGAGATCTCGCAGCTCTGGGGAGACTTTCTATAAACCTGTACAATTAGCTCTGACGCACCAGGAGAAAGTAAATTGAAGTTGTAGCTAAAGCTCTCCAGTAATAAGTATACACTGACGCCTATATATACAATCACATCCAGTCTTGCGCACACAGCGTTACTGCAATAGCACAATATTTGTATGATAACGTCGGCTGTTTACAATGAGTTTAGTCTCCTCTCCTCCTCCTCCTCCTCCTCCTCCTCCTCCTCCTCCTCTCAAGCTGCACCTGCTGAAGCCTCCAGCCCTCCGTTATAGCTGGTATATATTATGTGGCTCAACATAACGGGTAAAGAAATATATAAATAAATATAAACACTGGCTCTGGAACATGTTTTCTCCCTCCCTCCCTCCCTCTTCTCCCCTACACTGAGAAGTAATGAGGGGCTACCTGTAATTACAAGCAGCTGCTGTCTTCCCTGACGAACGCTAATTGCCAATAATGATTTTGGAGAGCTGTAAAAATTCACCGGCTGACGCTCTCTCCCTCTCGCTTTCCCCTCTCTCTCTCTCTCTCTCTCTGTGTCTCACTTGCTGTGGTTTGTAGAGGCAGAAAAAGAGAGAGGAAGAAAGTATTGAAGGCAAGCAGAAGAGAGAGAGGAAAAGGAGGGGGGGGAAGTCGGTGGGTTTATTCTCTCCCTGTCTGTGTCACAGTCGGGAGCGTTGTTAGCTAATTTCTGTTGCTGACATATCAGAACCCTCAGTCGCCTGTTTTGCCATCTCTCCCTCTCTCCTTCTTCCTCACCTGTTTGCCGTCTCCTTCACGGGCTGATAACAGCTTTATTAGAGCTATAATGTGCAGGTGGAAGTTTAAAGGTCCCGTATGAGTATGGTGAGGAACAGAGGGGAGTGTAGACAGCAAGGCTTGGGTGAATGGGTGAGGTGCCTAATAAGCCACATGCATAATTAAAAGACAACGATGCCACTAATTAATGAACGCTTGTGTTTGGCTGCGTGTTGTAATGGAGACGCCGTCAGTGTGTGCGAGTCTGTCTGAGGGAAATTGAATTAGGCCCAAAATAAGGGAGAGCAGAGGACTGGTGGCGGTAGGGAACTGATGCATCTCAGTACAGCATCCTGAGCAGCTGTTCCAACTTTAACAAAACCGCCTTACTATTCCTTCTTTTTCCCCCCCTTCTGTTGTTTTTTTTTTTTTTGTGTGTGTGTGTGTGTGTGTCTAATTTACACTTTAAGGACAGACGAACCAAACAGGAAACAATCAAACAAACGAACCGTGACTGACAACAATTAGAATTACTGTCTCATGTTGTTTGTCTCAGTAAACCATTCGAGTGTCAGTTTACATTCAGATCTGTAGGCGTCACAGCGAACACTTTGAAGACATTTAATACAAAGATATGAAGAGGATTTTTTTTGGTAAAAATGGAACTTCTGAGTATAATAACGCATAATGACACTGAAAAATAATCTTAGAGAATTAGAGACTATTGTAGAAAGGTGTAAGGTGTTGATAAAGGCCCCAAACATTATGATTATGTGCTGCATTTATAATAAATAAATGAGAAACAATGGTAGAGAAACTATTGTCCGTATCTTTAACTGGAAAAATATTGAAAAAAAACTCCCATGAATATGGAAACATCAAATCACTTTTCATTGCAGTTGTTGTTTCTGAACTATCTTTGGTCCAAGGCCCATTTCATATTTACAGAATTAAAATGTCCTTTAACCTGTTACATAAAAATGTCATCAAGTCATAGCTTAACTAAATTCCATCTATCCATTGCATTCAGGAGAATCAGATGAAGAAACTGGAAATGCACCGTTTCTATGACATCAATAAGGAATCTTCGAAACATCAGGAAATAAATAGTGATATTAAATAAAAATGCAAAATATAGATGAGCATAATCATGACAGTCTGCTGCATTTACATGATTTATTTCATTGTTTCATTGTGTACATGATCTGTATAATACGAACCAGTTTCATAATTATATTTCCTTGAGATAAACTTTATTCTAACTGATTCCAGAGATTCATTCTGTATTATTGATTGTACCAGAAAATTGAGAAACATTTTGGATTTTTAACTAAATTAATCATTTAGGAGGAAGATGATTAGAATTAGATTTTTTTTTTTTTTTTTTACCTTAAGTCTGCAATATTATACTCAATCAAAAACAGTTTTATATTCATTGTTACTTTTTATTTTCGCTAAAACTAAATGATTTCCAAAAGGTTCCACTTGATCAGAGCTGAACCTTTGAACATGAATCTTTGTGAATAATTTATTTATTTATTTATTTTAATAACCCTGAATTTATCTAGCTTGGTAATCACTGCAGTGCTTCTCCTAACCTCTTACTCCTTGAAACACCTTCTTTTTTTTTTTTCCAAAATTTTCCAGTAGCAGACACTTTCATAATCCAATAAACAAAAAAAAAAAAAACATTTACTGCAACATGAGAGCGTTTGCACATTCCAAATGGCTTTAAGAGGCTCCCTCTTCATTGTTGAAATGCAGATTGTTTAATTGATTTAGCACCTTCAAGATTCAAGGAAGAGAGCTGTGTTATTAAGACTCAATGCGACATCGATCGTCTCCCTTTTAGCCGTCTCAATCTATCTTCACTCCAACGATCCTGGAAATAGAAATCTGTGTGGTTGAAACAGAAAAGGAGAAAATGGCGGTGCCTGAGCTCTTTCTTCTTTATCTGCTCCAGCATTGAGTGTCGTCTTGTAACAAAGATAACTGTTCAATAACGGTGAGCACAAACACAGTGATAGAGCTGCGTTTGTGAATAAAGTCCAGACATGAAAGAGTGTGCCGGTCACTTTTACAGCACACAGACCTGCCCACCTCTGAAGTGTTATCAAAGACATTATAAACCAGATAATCACAGTTCCCACCATTCATGACAACACTTTTATGTTCTTAGAAACTCTCATCACTGGAGACAGACTGAATTAAAGCCAATTACAATAAATAAAACCCCAACTTAAAGCAATTAGCGAGACATTAAACGGCTAGAGGTCTGTTAGATTTTTTATTCTATTAGTCTGACATCTACTCAGCCCATTTTTCTGTATTTCTACACTTTTGTTTAGCCAAATTAGATAATACTACACCATATTCATCCCCATCATCGCAACATTTCTATTTCCCCTGGTCTATTTTCCAGTAAAAACCCTGTTGGGGAAATGTGTTTGGCAAAAGAAAACCCTAATAAATCCCTGATAATTGAAAACGGTTTATTTCTAAAAGCAAAATGTGTTTAATGGTATGATTTCTAATCTTTTTGATTCCATAAAATATGACTGTTGAAGGTTTGGAGGAAAAAAGACAAAGCCATCTTTCCAAGGCTAAAACACTACATAGAGTACATGTATTAAATCAATTTAATAAGATGTTTATATTCACATTCCTATGCTTCTTTGCAATTGTTGTATTTTATACGTCACTCATGTTATAGTTAATTTAGAATCTCATTAAATAATGTAAATAATGACTCAAACTGAAATGGTCATTTTAATAATGACAACATATTGTAAAAATGCTGCACAATACAACTTAAAAAGCAATGCATTTTTATATACAAAATCACTTTTATTTTACTGTGTGGCCTGAAAAATGCAGCTAGCATTGCAATCACCAGTAGCTCGTCCCTGACATGCATTTCTTCACTCTCTTTCATCATGAAGTTTTAGTTTTTATAGACATCTGTGTTTGTATAGGTGACCTTTGGACACCGAACTGTGAGAACCTGCCGCAATAAAAACACATTTGAGCGCTATCTTATCTCGGCCCCTTTGAATAGTTTATATGTTTATTGTTGCATATTCATCGCTCTGTAATTATTATATGACTCTTAGTTTCTTCTCTGTGGGAAAACTGTGGTGCCACGCTCTCATATCGATACCACAATCCACAGAGAGAGACAGGGAGAGATTTTTATGCCATTTTCAAAAGCAGAGAAGAATATTACTTTGAGCTTTTGGGAGGCAATAAAACAATATGATATCACAGTTTGATTGTCTCATTGTTTTTTTTATAGCGTTGCACAATACCCAACGGCGGCATCCAACTTCTTACCTCCTTTTTCGTTTTCTTTAATGTGTAGGCAACCTGGAAAAGCTGTTTGTAATGATTTCATTGTTTGGAGAGCTCAGGCAAGCGCTCAACATTGAATCCACTGATGTCATGACAGTTCAGAACACATTTCCAACATGTGGTACAAGGAGCTATCGAATTTCTGTTTGGATTTACTTGCTTTTTACGCACCATTACTAAATTTCTCGGACTGCAAATTGCTGTGATCCGCTCACAGATGTGGTGTAACACATATAAAGATACTGCTTGACTTGTATTCAGTGCAGAGAAAAATTAAAAGAAAGATTTCCATACTTTAAAAATTATTTGTAGCATACACAGAGGAAATTGCAGAGTGCAAAACACTTAATAAGCTCAACCATTTTAGGGATATTCCCACAGCCAGCTACTTTGGATCTGAATGTGGTGCCTGATATTTGGTATGTAATAAGGGGCCTGCAGCCTTTCCTTCTCAGTGAGCAGTAAGGGCCTGTCTTCCTGATAATTCCATGCATGGATAACTGAGTGAGACGCCATCAGATACTGAAACCAGCAGGCTTAAGGGAAATGAAATATATTTGGAGGCAGAGAGTGAGGGCGGCAAAGGAAACAGCGAGGATAATTGAAACGGGGAGCATTCAGTTGGGAAGAGAAATTGAGATGTTGTCACCAAGTCCTCCTTATCATCATCAGGGCCACTGTGCAAAAGCAATTAAAGAGTCAAAAAGAATATCTGGAGTTTTATGCAGAATCCAAGAGAGCAGAACGCAAGTCAACAAGGTGCTGGGTGTGCAAGCGACACAACAGCACACATACACACAGCCTTAAGACGCAATTAAGAAAGGTAGCTGGAGTGCTGTCAAAAATAGGTATCGATTTCTGAATACCTGAAGCTGTTTTAATAATAATCTGCTGTCGATCGATGCACAGGTAACAGCATCTACCCCCGAAACCTTTTCTCCTACTCACAGCGATGACTATTTCTTGGCACAAGCTGCATTCGCTCCAGTTTGGAACTGTCTTGGAAAGAAATTTGAAGGATACGAACGCCCCGAATGCCAAATGTCTAAAGTTTGGAGGTGTCAGTAGCCGTCCCTGTTTCAACATCAGTGAAGCATTAAACAAGCCTTTCCAGGAAACTTGTTAAGTGTGTTGTCTTGTTGTTGGTTCGAGCCATTTGTAATTCTCAAAGCTAAGCTAATCCCCCTCGGAGCTAACAGGCCTGAGAGAATCCAAAAGCAGAGTTTCACCTAATGGAATATTACTTTGAATGCGGTCGGGGGTAAATAGATGCTGTTTGGAAAGACTTTGCAAGAAAAGCTAAGGGATAAAAACAAGGCTATAAATGATCACTGTTGCAGAGCAGGGCTAACAAAAGATGTTAGCAAGTTTGAAGTTTATAGGAGTCGATAACAAACCCCATTTCAATATCACTGAAGCGTTAAACAAGACTTCCCAGTAAACTCTTGTTGATAAGTGTTGTCCTGTTATTGGCTAAAGTTAATCCCCTTCAGAGCTAACAGGCCTGAGGAATCTGAACAGTGTCACCAAACAGGAAATAACCAGACCCCAGAAATGACAGGCTTCAAACATAGCACTATTTCCTTTTGATCTTATTTCTAACATTTGATAATCCTCAAAAACCTTTACTTCCACTGGCAACAAAAGAATTTATTGCTATACAGTGTTTAAAAACTTTTGAACCACTCATTCTATAGATACACAGGAATAATTCAGTTGTAATGGGATTTCTGAGGCATCAGAAATCATGAATTTAACAGTAATTTTAGAAATACCCTCTTTTTTCAGCACCATGAAAACCTGTGTAGTGGATATAGATGCTTCTTTTTATATTTAGATAATGATGTATTTTGCCAAGAAAGTCTTTTCTCTTCTATTATAACAACCTTCAAATTTACTCAGGACTTTAATGAAGATCTACATGGTGAGAAAATTAAATATAGGAAAATACCGGTGTATTTCTTAGTATTTTTGCTTTTATCTGTACAGTGACCTTGAGTGTTAAGAAAGGCCCGGAAAAACAAATTGTATTATTATCATTCTTATTCTTATTAATTATTATTATCATCATCATCATCATCATCATCATCATTATTATTATTATTATTATTGTTATTATTATTATTGTTGTTGTTGTTGTTGTTGTTATTTTTATCATCAGTCCCTGATTTTCCAAAGCTTTTTTAAAAAAAAATGTAAAATACAGTAGATAATATTTTAATGAATGGTGATAAATCACTTTGCAGAAGTTAAATGTAATGTGGAAGTCACCAAAAAAACAGTTCTTGGACTCAAAGGGGGTTAATTAGATATTTTGATCTTTTTTAGTTTGAGTTTCAGTCTTATACTTTCACATTTAACTATTTCTATATTTATCACATATCTGTAGCACCCTATTATGTAATAATTTACTGAAAATGTAATAAAACCCAATAATGTAATAACTTCACCTATAATGTAATAAAATATCCTGACTGATATTGTAATATCTGCACTTTAACCCAGGAGTCATTCTGTTGTTTCAAATCCAGTGTATTTAACAGTCTTAGATTCTCAAAACACAAAATGTAGACCTTTGGATTGAAAATGAACATATATATTATATTATCTGTCAATTTGACATTATCAGTTTTGAAAAAAAAAAAAAAAAGACCCACCTGAAAATGTCATAAATCCCCAATAATGCCATAAGGTATTACATTATCAATAAAAATGTTATTTAAATATCAGTCAGGATATTTTATTACATTATTGGGTTTTATTACTGTACACTTTCGATTGAGTTAAGTGCAAATTTTAATAAATTTTCAGGCGTTATTACATTTTCAGGAAATTATTACATTATAGGGTACTACACATAAATGAAAAAAATGTGATGCCTTCAATGGTAATTTTCCTTTTAGTATCAATAAAGTTAAAAGATACTGCATTAAATTCCAGCCTCAGTCTCCAGTTTAAGTCAGACTGAGATGAGGTTCTGATTCTCATTATTCTTATATTTAAAAATAATAGCCTGCTTTTTTTTTTTTGCATGTTTCCATGGCTGATATGTACATTCTTTATATATACCACAATATGATTTCACTTTCACAGTTAAAAATAGCAGTTGGCTGAATGGAAATATGTACCTCGTTATGTACAATGATGGCATGTGTTCATGCCAAGTTGCTCTCACTGTGGTACCATATGAGAGACTGCGGGTGCAATTTGTTTTTCTTTTTTTCCTCTTCCCTTTTGTCTCGTCTTTGAGAAAATAAAAATACTGTATAGAAAAGTTCGAGTGAAAGCCAACCTGCTGGCTGCTTTCATTCGTGTTTTCCTAAAATGATGTCCACCTACTCATAACAGGTCGCTGTGAACCTGCCGTGATAGAAGCCATTTTCTAATTCACCTTGGCTAAACTGATCAAAAATGCTAAATAGCTCCAACAAGTACAGAGCTTATTCACATCTTTTTGCTCAAAGTAACAAAGGGAGACGGTGATGAGGGTTTTTCAATCTCGCATATTCCCATGTCTGATTTTCATGGTTGCTCTGGCATACCTCAATAAGCTAAATCTTGTCATTTCCTTTCTCCAAATTGAATTTCTAAGGGGATTTAAATGGGCCAACTATGAATGATGCCATGGGCGAGAATGCTCAAATTACCAACAATGTGAAGAAAAATAGGTCTGAAAGCAGACAAGAGGCACCAGGGGGTTTGAAGATGTGGGTAGACTGATGCACTTTCACAGACAATTCATCAAAAGCCTCTTTTTCTCCCCCCCTCCACACAGGCCGGCCACTTCTTTCTCCTTTGCACCAGTTAAAACAACCTGTCTGATGCTCCCTTAAAACCATCTTTCTATTAGCCGCACAGATTTTTAACTTCAACTAAAAAGCTCATCGGGAAGGGACATCGAGAAGGGGGATTGCAGCACACTGCGGAGAAATATAAAACCAGAAAATAAATGAAAGAGAAAGAGAGAGATTGGGTTTTAAAAAACAAAAAAAAAAAGCCCCCAAAAAACGGCAGGATAACAAAGAGAGAACTGGAACGAGTAGCGACAGACAGAGAGAGAACGAGAACAAGGGAGAGGGTGAGAGGAGAAGAGCAGAGTGGTGGTGGCTCTGTGGGGGGGCCCATAGTAATGAACAGGTGGTGGGGGGAAAAGAAGGTTAAGCCTGTTTCTGTGGGTGTCGCTGGAACCCACCCCGTGCTGTGTGGACAGATGTGTGGACGGGCCGCTAGCTAGCTCTCCCTGTCTCTCCCTCCCCTCCTGCCTGGTCAGTGCTGCCAAAGCCCACTAGCCTGTGCTCAAAAACTCACTCATTTATCCGCCTTTGTTCTTTGTTATTTTTGGACTCGAACGTGGCAGCGAAAATTGTCTCTCTCCGAGGAGAATCACGTTCCTGTCTCCCCGTCTCGTTAGCTTCTGTCCATGTACGATACACAATAATGTGACATTTGGGAACGCTGTGATGTTTGGTTTTGTTGTTTCGATGATGCTTTGGATCTTGTCTGCCTGTGGCATATAGAAAGAAAGATTAGGAGTGCTAGTTGCTTGTGTTTGAAAAGCCAGGTGGCTAAGGGAGCCCCAGACAGGTACTATTCTAATGAACACACACACGCTTATACTGTTGTTGCTTGAGGCCTGTTGACAACCAGAGAGGAACAGGATGTTGTCACTCAGACCTTCCACTGGGTGTGTGCACGTTGCTCACAAGTGAGTCGTTTGACTGAGGGCTGTGTGTGACAGGTGTTTCCTTGTTTGTCTATCAGACTGGTTTTACATCGTCAGCTCAAAGCCAGTGATTTATAATTTATCAATGAGGGGCCCAGCGGTGAGAGGGGAAGTTCAAACTCTCAAGATAATCTAAGTAATCAAACTGTCATTTAGGTTTGAAGGCATCCTCTGTTTCAAAATGGAAAAAGTAAAGAAAAAGTGGAAAAGTGGAAAGGATGTGTGTTTACGCGTGCCTTTCTGGGTGGAAATCACCTGTGTTGGCACAGCAGAGTCTCTATTTTGTCAGTGCATAGAGATCTGGTCTGCACCTGTTGTCAGAGACACACAAAAACACACGCACACACACCAGATGAAAATCAGTTGACAGCATGGCCAGCTTCATCAGATGTGCCCACTCCTGTTCCGTTCATTAACGTCCAACTGAAGGCGGCTGGCCTGGGGCCTACTGTGAGTCCCACTCGGCTAAACAGCACCCCCACAAAGCAAACACATAGAGACAGACATGCAAGCACAAGGAAAGACGCTCAAACAAAGTACAGCACAAATTTAAGATTATTTAACCGAGTGTGTAAATGCAGCTGGTGAAACCAACAGAACGATACATGGAGATGCACAGCAAACCAAAACTAGCTGAAGATTGGCGAGCGCAGCCATAGCCTTGGTTTGGAGGTCAGCTGGGAATTTTGGATTGGCGTTGCCTTGTGTGACGCCCACGCGCTCTGCCCGTTCTCCCTGGGATGCCAGCGCCACCTGCTTACATTGTGGATGGCAGCTTTGGTGCCCAGCAGGAGGGCTGGATGGACGGACTCACAGACAACATGTTTCAGCGAGTTTGTTTGGAAACCTGCGGCCGCCCAGCCAGAGAGAGGAAAACTTTGGGAGAGAGGGGTGAGACAAACAGAAACAAGAGAGAATGGTTTTCAAGAGTTTGTCGCTTCTCGCTCAGTCGCGCTGTCTGATGGGTGAGACGTGCGATAAGCGTTGACCTGAAATGATTGGTGGGTCGGCCGCAGACTGATAAAAATCCAAGTGCTCAGATTTTTAGAGGCTCTTTTCATCAGGTGTGAGAATGACAGCGGCATTTAGCCAAATTATCTGCAAAAAGTCATTCACATGATCATATTCTCTTCTCTAGACTCAATTACTGCGTTTTATGTGCATTTCCGTTCACTAGTGTGAATGCAAATATTTGGAGTTGAGACTGAAGACTGACACAATAATTTAATATTCATAAAATTCTGTACTCTGATGTAATTTCTCATCACCTTAACGGGATAGGAAATAACTAAACCTATGGGCATATGGGAAGTTTTAAGTGTATTTTAAAACTTCAAGTGTAGAATTTCATACAATAACATGCAAACAAAAATGTCAACAAGAGGTTTCTGGTGCTGGCTTTTGTTTCTAGCCTCTGAACCACTAATAAACATCTGGTGTTTGCTTCAAACTCGTCTACTGTTTCTCAGCATTAATCACAGTTTGTCAAAGCCTTTGTCTAATATTTGTTTCAGCAACTCCACATACTTGGTGGCAGTTGTTTCTGTTTGTAGTCTAATATGGTATTTATGTTTGCTTCTCGTATTATTCAAGCACTAATATAGTCACTTCTTCACTCCATGTGTGCCTGTAAATCATCGCTTACTTGTTATAAATGTTTCCACCGTTGTTGGTTGTATTATCTTTTATCAGTACATACATTTTCCCACCTTTTCTGCAATATTTTGAGACTTTCTTTGCTTCCAATGAAGTTCTTTGTTTCTCATATGCAAATAATTAATTCCTTCCTTTCTGGCACAAATTAAGTCTTTCTCTTGCCTGAATCCTACTCAGTTTGACTTTTTTATTGATTTTAATACACAACATCCCTTCCACTTCTTCCAAATGTGCTTAAAATCTATTGTATTATTTTTGACTTTTATTTGTTTAGTAGATTTTCTGTTGTATAATCATACAAATCCCGTCTCAAACCAACATACTCACATCAGATAAAACCATGTGACTGAGGACGGAGAGCTGCTACTCTTTCAGCCAATACACACTTCAACACTTCAAACCAGTGGGAAAGAGCGACAGAGGTGATTTCCCGAAGCCTCCCACTAAACATGAACTCTTCCTCCAACAGTCAGCACTTTGGCATGACTAATAACAAGCGATCGCAACCCTAGAAGAAATAAACATGACATAATCATCGCTGGCACCAGAGCGAGCACCCACCTTTTCTGTTTTATCGTCTACCTACATCTACTTTCTGAGATCAGTGAGCAAAGCTGTAGAATGATGGTGTAACTGCACGCACACTGGGCGCCCTATTTTTATGACTTATTGGAAAACTATTTAAGGACGGCTGTGAAGTGCACATGTTTTTTTTCTGAGGTGAGGGTGATGATGGTGTGGGCAAGAGTAAGCGAGAGAAGAGAGTGAAGGGACTGGAGGGGAAACCACCTGCGGAGGAGAGGAGAGCGCTGGGGCTGGAGGAGATGAAAGACTGAGGTTTTGATAACTTCCTTCAAAGCCCCTTCAAGAGGTAAATGTATCCCGGAAGACGCACACAAGCACACACTCGCTATATCTAGAAGTAAGCATCCGGTGTCAGAGGTGTTTCTGAGAAGGCACTCTGACTCTTCTTGTCTCTTTAACAGATCGCGATGTCTCTCTTGTTCTTGAAACAAGCCTCAGACAGGAAACCAGGGCACAAGATGAAGATAAACTGGTTTCCTTCTTCCAAATGAAAGCGTCTTTCTAAAATACAAAGGGCTTTAGGGCTCCTACGCAATGTGAAAGATGCTCTGACTTATGTATTTTAGGCTTCATGAAGGAGGATGTTGATGCTGATGTTCAGGAACTGACAGACGCAGCATTTAAGCTAAATTACTCTTATTGTCATTTCCTGTGCAATAATTGAATTAACACCACGCTAAACTAAGGAGAGCAGAGCGCCGAAATGTCCTTTAGTACAAATGTTCTCTTAATTTTTATGCACAGCCACGATGGGCTTAATCAATCATTAATATTCAACTGGATGAATATTCCTCACACTCACGCATGCAAATACACACACTGAAAAACCACACAGAGAAGAAAGGTCAAAATAATCTGGCGTCTAAATACTTCAACTGAATATATGATGATAACTTGATGATACTTTAGAATGTGTCACACAAACCTGTCAAATGCAAAAACAATTTATTTCCCGGAGTGTTATGAGTCATATACTGCGCCAAATATGAGCTAATTAACCTAATTATAAATACACAGTCACATAAAGTGTATTTTAATTAATAACACACAACAGCAGTGGCTTGAATAGAAATACAAGATATGTAAATACCCCACCACAGATAACACTGATCATGTAAATATGTCAATTTGTGCGGAATGCGTCACCCTGTTCACATGTATGCCCAATTATGCAAGTTCATGGCCCTGACGATGATGAAATATATGTTTACCTTTATTTTAACAGGAAGTTCCTTTGAGAATAAAATCTAATATAAGACAAAAACATCAGGTAAAAATGACAAGAGAAGAAAAGGAGAAAAAAAATGAGACTAAATCCAGACAGAAACAGTAATTATACTCTGTGGTTACGTTGAAAGAGCTCAGCATAGGAGACCAAACCATTTAGCTGTAGTTATTCCAAGACCAGGACCAAAAATTCTACATAATTCTGCGTAATTTTGCCAAAACGTTGCATCTAGGGGAACGAAAGTTACAACAGATCTAGATAATAGAAAATTATATTTGCATATACAATGTGAGTTTATCCATTAATGCCTTCCAGATAAAAATGACTGATCAAATTTAATGAAGGCCTGGAAATCATATTACAGACGGTACAGTTATTGGTGCTGACTTAAAGCTGCGTATGACTTTCACCACCAATTTTTCATCAAATCAGTAAAACCTGAGTCATAGCCTATAAGAATCACGAATCTGTAAGTCTTTCTGTGATTATGCACCCTCACAGTGAATAATGTTGAAGTGTACACCACCACAAACAATCCATATGTCTACAAACAGAGTCAGTAGGTCACCCGGGCCTTTTTAGAAAAGTATGTATTGTGAGAAGCAGAGCTCTACGCAGCTGCAGTAGCAAGAGGCAATGAAGCCGTTTTCGTGTTTGTTGTCGCTGCGGCGATAATGCAGCTGCGTGGAGGTCTGCTTCCCACAATGGAAAGTATGGTATTAAAGGTGAAAGATCAAAGTCAGAAGCATAGTTTTAGGTAGCTAGGCCAAAAAAACAATGCATGGCTTGGCCAAAGCTGCGCGAAATACCTATCTAATTGTGTCTCACCTTATCAGTTTCTAATTTGGGCTAAATCCTTCTTTTTTTTTTGCTAAAATATAGCAAAAGATCATCTCAAGTACACAACTAGCGACAGAATTCCAGTTCGACATTTTCCCAAGAAACATGCGATCTGATTGGTCAATAGATAACCCACTTGAAAGGCCTTTCATTGGTCTGAAATTTGATCCCGGTGATACCACCCCACCGCCAGCTGGTCAGCCGCCAGGAAAACAAGTGCACACCCTAATTTTTTTTTTTTTTTTTTTGCACACCCAAAACTCTGATTTCTGCCTAAAACTGTGGTTGGAAGATATTTATTAGTAATGACTTAAATAAAATAAAATGGAAAAAAATAACAAAAATGATTCATTTTAACAACATCATTGGGAAAAGATTGACAGATTAAAAAAAAAAAAAATCAATGGTACTGAAAAGTATTATTGGACTCATTGAAGCCTTGTGTCTATATTATTGTACTGTAGACATTTATATTTGGAGCAGAATTATATTAAACTTCAACTTTGCTTGTGTTTCCATAACTTATTAGCATTAGGTGTGTTTCCACTACACTGACCCAGGACTTTTTGGGGGGAAGGTACTTTAGACCGGGCCACCAGTCAGCCTGGTCCTCTCAAGCGTCGTGTCTCCATTACAGTAATGGTCCTGTAAGAACCTCGCGACGATGTCATCATATCACGGCCGTTTCTGTAGTAACGTCGCTAACAGAAAGCACCAAAACAAAGCAGCCGCAGAGGAGGAAATCACAACAACACTGGACATGGACACGAACGAAGTTGGGATGTTTGTTGCATTTGTGCTGTTGCTGTACACAGTAATGGTATCACAGATCGTCGTGTTGTGAAATTCCTTCAGCAACTACTCTTTTAAAATTGGAGGTTGTTTGTCACGATCTGGTAATGTCATTTGCGACAACCAATCTGTGCGGGTTAGCCACTAGTACCGTGCAGTGACTCTACCGGGCTGTTCTCGAGTACCTACCCTCGAGCAGGTACACTGTAAACCCAGATTTTTATTCAACTCAAACAGATAAGTTTGTTTTACTTAAATGGGTCTAATTTATTGACATTACTTGTTCATTGTGAGTAAAATGTACTTTTTAATGGCTCTACTTTATTATAATTGTGTGTTTGAGTTCAAACAACTCAATATCATTAAGTTTTGTCTG
>JAQQZY010000016.1:29193575-29207832 GCA_030068375.1 Ostorhinchus rueppellii | reverse complement strand
AAGAAAGAAAGAAAGAAAGAAAGAAAGAAAGAAAGAAAGAAAGAAAGAAAGAAAGAAAGAAAGAAAGAAAGATGGATATGTGGTTCTGGCAGTCTAAAACCACACAACAGCCTTCTTAAAAGATGGATTTGATAACAACAATACAAGTATTGTGTGAGGCATCTTTCTCACTGAGGTGAGTTTAGTGTCTCCAAAGTGCGGAGACAGAGATGATTTACAACAAAACTACTCTAATCTCAGCATCTCTTCTCACTGTGAGGGAGTCTGAGCCATCCCAGACGACTGACACACCAGGATTCCACTGTATCTGAAGTTGTAAATGCAACACAAATTCAAGATTCTTTTTACTTCTAACATTTTGTCTAAGGCACCAATTGTTACCTCTATTCTCCATTTGTATTTGCTTTCTAAAGAGGAAGTATTTAGAATGTAGGCCAGATGGGTACACAGCGCTATTGTATGGTTGACAGAGAGATGACCTTGTTGGTGTGTGTGTGTGTGTGTGTGTGTGTGTGTGTGTGTGTGTGTGTGTGTGTGTTTAATCAGACAGAGAGGGGGGATTAGAGACCAGGCACCTGGCAGGTGGAAACAGTCTGTACTCATCTGATGCCCTCCTGTCCTTCTATACACACTCACACACAATGACACAATATGTAACTTGGTCATAAATGTACTGTTGTATTACATGTCCAGTTTATATACACCAGTGTTAAAGGTTCAATATGTAGCATTTACACATCCTCACAAGAAGGTTATGTTGTGTTTGGAGACATTTGTTGACAGTAGCTAACTTTTTAAATTGTATTTTATTTTTAACTTAATTTGAACTTAATTTCTAGTTGCTGTGCTGTGCTTAAGAGTAGAGTTTTCACGGAAAATTTGTCCAGTCTCGTGTAAACATCCATGGTTTACACTGTGCTATTATGGATGTAGGTCTCCAAGAAAGTCACGTAAAGTTCTAATTGTTTTGAGTTATCTTAGTTTTAGGTTAAAGGTTAACTCACTTTATTATCCCTGTAGGGAAATTCAGTTTCTGCATTTTACCCTTCCCAATACACACACAATACCTAGCATTAGCATTAGCATGCAGCGCATTAGGAGTATCGAGCTAAAATGGTCAATTTCATTAAGCAATGTGTGACAAAATAATTTTATGGTCTTTTTGGTGTAACGTATTAACTGTAACTACAGTCATGCTTTATGTTAGGAAAATGTGTTTTATTCACGAAAAACATTGATTATTAATGTGTCGATCACACTTGTCAAAAAAAAGCTTGGCATGGCAGACATTACTGCTTCCGTTCCACCTGAGATCTTGTTCACAGAAGAAAAAATTAAAAGGTGGATAACTTATTAAATGTTCCAAATAAAACAAATCCGATCAAATTAGACAGCTGGGGGGGGGGGGGATCACATCAATTTAGTCATTATAAAAAAAGAAATTCAATGTAAGTCTTTAGGAGCCAGGGATTATGCCCAATGGCCATAAGTAGTATTATGACTTTAAAGATGCTGACTTCATTTTGGAGCCAAGTGTCTAATTAATCTGTTAATGGTAACTGAAGTATAGACATATGAGAAAGGTGCTAACTAGAATAATTAAAAAACAAACCATGCAGAGCAAATACAAATGCAAATACTAGCTAGTGTAGTTATGTTTATAGGCAAAATGGTTCATAAATACATTTAGGAAAATATTTGCATAACTATCTTGTTCGTATAATTTCATAACCGCAACTTAAGTGGACTGTCACTTTATAAGATAAATGATAGATAATGTCAAGAATGCCGCCGTTTGTCATATAACTGCTGGTGATTTATCAGACTATAAAAATACATAAATAACAAGACTACACACTCAAAAGTCACAGAAGTGATGTGATCATACTTTTCTATCTACACAGTCTGTTCAGAGCCTGCAGTTGCCTGTGCCTTTCTCAACATGACCAGGATTGTAGTGATTTCAACACTTCCAACACTTCTTCACCTCACACTTGAAGAACAAGGTGAAAGATGCTGAGGTAATGGCAATTTTTGTGTTGGTGACATGAACCATGTGAGATGAGAGATGTAGTCCATTGAGACATTTCACGTCACTTTATTATCTTTAAAACAAACTGCACCTTTCTTGACTTAAAGATCATATATTAAAATGTTAAACAACAAGTTTGTATCTGATAGTGCAACTCAAATGGGGTCAAAAAAGCCAATGACTGCCCTTCATACATACTAATGCTTTGAAAATGTATGCATTGCATCGATAAAAACAAAAACACTAAAATAATGCAAATGCAGCCCTGCTATTTAACATCTAGCATGTTACTGTTGACTTAAAAGGCTCCAAAATTCCTTTTAACAGTTAAACTGTTTTGCCAGGTAAATTTACCCAAAAAACATCAAGCTCCAAAAGCTTACAGCTCTATCATGACTTCTGTCATCCTTCCCAAAAGAGTACTAAGCACTCCATCTGTTATGTCCCGCTCAAAGATAGTGATCAAGTGGAGTCACCAGTGTTAACTTAAAACAAACAACAGTAATTACCCTAATTAAGATTTGGCAGATTCCTTTAGATTAATAGTAGACTGCACTACACTAATGATGTCTGAGGAGAGGGAAGACAGCTACAGATGAGGTCAAGAAGAGGAATAAGATGGAGCAGAGAAGGAAATAAAAGTGAAAATACAGAGATTTATGAAGTGAAATGTATTGTTTATTAGAGAACAAAAGAGTAGATGATGTAGAAAATCAAAAGAGATGAACTACAAGGAGGTAAGGAAGGAAAGTAGGAAAGAGGAGAGGAAAGACATGCAAGGAGGGTGTCTGAGTCTGTGTCTGCATGCACGATGAAATACGATGATCGAGGAGGGCTTTTTTCGGCTGCACCGGGAGTAAATGGCTCTGCAGGCGCCTGTCACTCTGAGGGCCAGCATGGGACGATCAGCAGTGATGACGGGGCCACAGACCTGTGTCAAGACGCTGAACCCAGCTGTCAATCAAGCCGCTCTGCCCTATGGGATGACAAGGATGGACCTTAATCCTGCTGAGGAGAGAGAGAAGGGAGATGAGGAGTGATGGAAAGACAGGAGAGAAGAATTACACAGGGAGAAAACGGAAACAATGACAGCGAGGAGAAAGACTGTAAAAAACTAGCAGTGGGGAAGTTACTTGCAAGCTGTACATTTATATTAAAATCGAATTATGTTATTTAACTTACAATGAGCTCAACAGGTGATGAGGTAACTTTATAAAGTTCACACTGTTCACACAGAAATTGGGCTTTGTCCTTGTCTTTTCTAGGGTATGTGAACTTGTCATTTGACAGCTAAAGGCCAGTATGAGTCATCTGCCAGCTATCTAGGACTATAAACGCTCAGTCCTCCTGGGAACACTGAGGAATTGACCAGGAACTAGCAGTCCAACATAACACCACAGAAAAAGAGAGACTCTGTCCCACAGTAAGGATCCATTGGAGCTTTAGCAAGCTGTTTTCAATTAGCGCTCGCTGATTCTCAGTGTTGGTCTACCACATCATTTCAAGTAAATGCAACTATAACTTAAAACCACAATGTTTGGTTTGGCCCACGACGATAACTGCGCTTCCCTCCTTTCTCTTGTGAGAGGTAGTCGCTGTAGACGTCCCCTCACATGCATTGGTCTTCATCAGTTGTACGGCAGATAAGTCCTTCATTTACAATACTTTTAGCTGTAAATCACAAACAGTTTTCACAACAATAACCGTAATCACAGCTCAGCATGATCTAAAGTCTTGGCCTCGTCCCGGTCTAGAGTATAATTTCACTCTGATTTGTCCCACATCTCAGACAAAGAGGATTCAAGATTTCATTTCGAGACCACAGCTGTAGAGATATCAATAGATTTCTGCTTCTTTTTCTGCTTTATTTCTTAACATTGTGGTTTTGAAGAAAAAAAAAAAGTACATTTATTTAAGCTGTAAATGTTTTGGCATCTCTTGTTTTGGCTTTCCACGGACTGCCTCATCCTGCCTCTCACTGGCAAAAGAAAACATCTCACTCCTTATAAGACATCAATTTGTAAAAACTGAAATGTACTCTAGCACTGTTGTTATGTATCTAATCTGGTCTCAGCCTTGACTCACTCTTGCCCCTTTGGTCTCGCCTTGGTGTTGGTTCCTCAAAGTCTTGGTTTTGTCTCGGCCGTTACACTCTGGTCTTAGTCATGATGTTTTAGTCTTGCTCTCAGTGTCAGTGGTATTGCGTAAAACACTGGAATTCAGGTGTTTGACTGAAGTAAAATTACTAAACCACACTGTAAAAACTCACCACCACAAGTAAAACCTCTGCAATGAGAATGTTAAAAAATATATATATATAAGTATAGCATGGAAAACATACATAAAAGTAAAAAATTGTTTGTTGAAGCATCATGTCATTAGTAACAATATAATAATTAATGATAATACAGTATAATGGAATAATTCACAACAGTATTATTACTTGAAGCTGTGTTTGATTTTCACCACCAATTTTTAATAAAATCTGTAAAACTAAGAATAACGAATCCGTAAGTCTTTCCATGATTACAAACCTGAATCACTTCCCTCATGGTCAACAGATCCGATAGGTCACTCATGCATTTTCGTAAGTTTGTTGCAACATGCATTGTGGAAAGCTCCACGCAGCTGCATTATGGCTGCTGCAGCAACAAACACAGAAACAGCTTCATTGCCTCTTGCTATTGTAGCTGTTGTGGACATACACTTCCCACAATGCATGTTGCAACAAACCTCCAAAAATGTCAGTGACCTATCAAATCAAAATCAAAATCAAATCAAATCAAATCAAATGTTATTTATATAGCGCCAAATCATAACAAAAGTTATCTTATGACACTTTACATATGGAGAAACCAGACTCTGAAGCCAATTTACAGAAACCCAAGAGAATCCTCCAGGAGCAAACACTTGTAACTGGTGACAGTGGTGAGGAAAAGCGTCTTTTTAACAGGCAGAAACCTGGAGCAGACCCTGACTCCTTCAGGATGGCCGTCTGCCTTGACCAGTTGGGGTAAAAGAGAGAGGGTAAAGGAGGAGAAAAGGAGAGAGAGAGAGAGAGAGAGAGAGAGAGAGAGAGAGAGAGAGAGAGAGAGAGAGAGAGAGAGAGAGAGAGAGAGAGAAAGACTGGGGGTGTGGAGAGACACATGGATGCAACTGATGCACAGATACTGAAGTAGAACTGTCCAAAGCAGATCAGCTGGTGTTCGCATAATTACTTAATTCATTGATTTGTATAGCACATTTCATGTACAGGACAATTCAAAGTGCTTTACATAAAACATAGAAGCATCGCAAGAGAGGCATAAGAAGAGAACGTTCAAATATAAAACATAAAAATCACAAAAGAACAAAAAATTTAATTAAAATCGTAAAATTCATTTAAAAAAAACAAATGGATCTTTTTTTTATGGTGGAGCACACTTCAAAACTGTTGACCGTGAGGGAAGAGATTCAGGTGCATAATTAAAGAAAGACTTACAGGTTCATGATACTTCGGCTATGATTCGGGTTTTACAAATTTAATGAAGAATTAGTGATGAAAGTCATATGCAGCTTTAAGTAGTATTTGACTTTTGTTCTTGGTTGAAATACATTAGTGTTACCTGTATGTGATATAACACCAATGATTATATCCCTTATGGATGAATGTGCTGATAATATGCTAATAGACTGTCACAATTACCCAGAGACCCTGTAACACCTTCACATTACCTGTTATGTTCAACACATTAAATTCATTCTTCAAACTGCAAATATTCACATCTGAGAAGCAGGAAGAATGGAATATTCTCACCTGAAAAATGAAAAAGGTTATCAAAGTTGTTGCGGATTAAAATGGATTCTTTTTTTCTTTTTTTTTTTTTTAACTCATACCTCTATATAGCACTGTGTAAATTAATTCATAACAAAACATCTGATTTTCATCATATTTCGCACACACTTATACTTATAGTATGTAACCAATACCATCATAAATATAATGAATTCCCTTGGACAATTAGTGAAGAAGAAGTGGAAAGTAGTAGGGCAAAAAATGTTCAAGTAAAGTTTAAGCAACTTAAATTATACTTAAGTGATAAATGTGCTTCGATTCCGCCACTAGCCATAAGGCTGGCAGTTCCCATATGCTCGAGCTGTTCACTGGGAGAGAACAGGTCAGAGCATCGACGCTAAATATAAGCTGTACATGCTCTATTTGCATAATAATAAAACAAGTGCAGTGAAAAATTTAACGGTTCAGAGTCCTGGGTGTATCCAGTGTCTTTTCCAACTGCAGTGTCAAGTTTGTTTACATTAAAACATCCTCAGACTTTACCCGTCTGCGTCCCAGTCCAGTTAGGGAAGTCGGCCAAAACATCTGATCGCCACATTAGAGTTGAACACTTTCTATTGTGGCAGAAATATTTGCATTGTACAAAGTGTGTGTCTGTGTGTGTGTGTGGGGGGGGGCGATGACAGGTAGAGAGACACAGCTGCAGAGAGACAGTCAGAGGCAGCTTTCAAGGGACACTATGAACCAAGAGGAAAAGCCAATGATCTTTCAGGGCCCAGATGTACAGTGTCCCGGAGGTGATCAGAGCCGTGACCTGACACTCCAGCGTCCCAGCATGCTCGGCAGATGTGGGTCAACTGACATCTGTTTCTCGCTACAGCCCGGGCTCAGCTCAGCTCAGCTCAGCTCGGACCGACCCAACCCTGCTGCCATATTCATCCTAATAACCACTCCCATAATCACCAGGGATTATTCTAATATTAGTGAGCGCACACAAACACACAAGCGCGCACACACTCTGACTGCTCTGATTAAGGTATAGTGCTCCATATGGTTTTTTAGAGGGTTTTTGGGGGGAGGATTTGTATGTTTTTAGCTCTTCAGTGAAAAGCCTTGAAAAAGCCAGCTTAGAGGGGACTAAAGAGAGTCCCTGCATAAATAATATTGGAAAATAGCCTGGGCAGGGGGGGTCACACTGGGGTGAGATGAGGACTGCCAACAGAGGTGCTCTGACAATGAGATCGCATGAGGCTGCTGCACACAGATCTGGCCTTGAAGTGAGGCGTTGAAGAGAGACAGCGGTGCGCTATTCTGTCTCCATAAAGGAGGGATTAAGAAGCACTGACAGGATGTGTGAATCAAGATGGCACACTCACCACACAACAGGACTAGAAAGAGACACTGCAGGGGGCTGTCAAGACAAACCCTGAGTGAGTTGCGAGGATTACCATATAATGATGAAAGATGATGAAGACTGATGAATAGATTGTTGAAGCTTTAGCTTGGGGGAGGGAGAATGACGTGCTCCTGTGAGAAACTTGACATTTCAAGCTCGGATGCCAGAGCTCAGAATTTCCAACATGAACCAATGTGCTTTTTTTCCCACCAGTTTTACTTATTCATGTGCTCAGCTGATTGCCTGTTTGTGTATTTTTTTTTTTCTTCAAGATTTTATTTGCCTTGCACAATTGTAAACTCATTACATCCCATGCATTCTTGTAGTCGTTGGTGGAAAATCATTTACTGAAGTGCTGTACTTAAAGCCGCAAGAGCTGAAATCAGGGGAAAAATAAGACTAAACTTGAAAATAAAGACCTTCCTTTTGCAGCTTTCTCCTCTCATTCCAGATGAAAAGACTACATATTATATAAGTCTGCACATTTTCATTTTTATCAGTATGTTTGTGTTTTAATTTATGACATTTGAACTGCCCTGTGTGTTATTTTGCTCATCTGCTCATTTGTTTAAAAAAAAAAAAAAAAAAAAGTGCCATTCCTACTTTATATGTCATTTTGGTTCATAACACTCAATAAAAATACATGTGGGGGAAAAAAAGACTACATTTAAATATAAAATAATATATCAGTATATCGTGAGTATTATATTTTTTGCCCAATGATGCCAAAAACCTATAAAGCACGACTTGTTTAAGTAACTTTTGAGGTACTTCACTTCAGTGTTTGAATTTGATGACATTTCATACTTCTGTTTCACTATATTTCATCTATACTACACACATTGTGAAAGATGAAAATGATCAGTTTAGTGTTCAGAATAAATTGCTCTGATGTTTTGCCAAAAATCCCAAAGCACTGAAGTGTAAAGCTATGAACTGAGCATATTTACTCCCATGGTGACGAAAACTAACCCCACAGGGCCCTTAACCAAAGCCTCAGAAAGTGACCAGATGGGATGAGAACTGCTAAGAAACAACATTTAGTGTTATAAAGTGATATACACTAGAAGGACCGTTGTTGTTTTCACCACTGGAAACAGCTCTAAATGAAATGAACGAAGTTTGATGATGAAATGGCAGCATTTCTTCTCCACAGGGGAGTTTGATTCTAAGGCTTATGAAGGTATAAAGCTATTATGTGATGTTCTTATCTTTGCTAAGTTGTTGAGCCATGGATCAGACTAAACTGTGACAGTTCTGACCTTGTTTGGATGATTCCAAACGGATCTTTTTTGCAGCTATTGAAAACACAAACTGTACATATAATAGATGAGTTGTTTTTAAGCTAATATAGTTATAATGTAAACTATCAGCATATTTAGCACATGAAGATTATAAGACAGCGTTATTTTGAGTGACTGTCCAAATAAGTGACTATGAGTTTTAATTTGAAGACGAAAACTTGATAATATCATAATACAGATATGTGTCAACAATGAGTTTAATATTTCATTCAGTCTGTGGATACAGTATATAGCATTAATTTGTTAACTCTCCCCCCTCTTTTGAGATTTTGGGATATCAAAACGACATGCAACACCTTTAAACCACTTTTTTCCCCCCAGACTTTTCAGCTCCTTGAACAATTTAGAGTACAATGTTCTCCTTCAGCTGGGATACCTCTGTTTTATGCAGTTTGTCTAAAACAAAAAAGATATTAAAATTATCACTACCACTAAAATTATGTTGTGGCGTTTAAAGTAAGAGTATAAATTAGTGGGACCTTTGAGCTGGTGAGTATTATACATCATTCTTCCATTCTTCTCCCTCCTGTACAGTATGAAAGATGAGACAAAAGTCCAAAAACTAAAAATTATCTATGTAAACAGGAACAGTTTTTCTTTTCTCATTCCATTAATCAGTAACAAACTCTTTAATTTATCTGGTTTTTGTATAAGAAAAACTGGATGTGAATAAGTTCATTTTAGCTGGACTGGTGGAAATTTGTTAGCTGATGTGCCCTGGAGCAAGGCACTTAACCCCCCCCCCCCCCCCCCGCCTATTTGCTCCCCAGGCACCTAATATGGCAAGCAGAGCCAGCCCAAGCCTCAATTGAGCCCAAAGCAAAATCAGATTTTGGGGCCCTCTACTTCATTTCTTTGTTTTGTTTTGTTTTATATACATTTTCCTCCTCTTCCTCTAGCTTTTTTCAGCCCTAGAAGGGTACATCCTTTCTTTGTGACATTACTTTGATTGGAAGTACTTGTGAGTTGGATACTTATGGCCCATTTCCACTGCACATTTTCATAACAGCTCTACTCGGCACAGTTCGACTCTACCCCAATATGGCCCTTTTCCACTGGGGGTTGGACCTGGGCCCCGCTACGATTTTTCGTACCTGTTTGAGAGGTGGGTCTAGCCGTGCCGAGCCAGTCACGTGAACAGTGCTGTCCACCGATTCGTCAGAGGAAATGTTGTCATACGTGCAACGAAGCTCAGGGATCTGAAATAATCACCCCAGACAGACCTGCGTCTGTTTAGGCGTTTTCAGTGACAATAAACAACAGCAGCAGTACCGCATCCAGTGCCTCCATTGTTGTTTACTTTACTGACCGCGGCATAACACTTTATAGTCGCCTGAAAACAACAGCACGGCTGTGTCCACTCCGCCAACTCCACCCACTTCAACTAGTCCCGACTAGTAACGGCTGGCTGTGGAAACACAACCGTGCCGGTCCGACAAGTGGGTAGAGTCGTGTCGAGCCGAATCGTGCCGAGTAGGGTTCGCAGTGGAAAAGCGCCAATAGTGCATACCACATGGCTGGAGGCAAACATTACGGTGCAGCAGAGTTTCCACATTTAAACAGAGGCAGTAAGAATCATTACCCCTACATCAACAGCACCATAGAAAAGTGTGTTTTTGTACAATAGTAGAATTTTGATTGTATATAAATTGTCAATCAAAAAAATGTTATTTTCTTTATTGCTCTTGGGAGCCCCTAGTGGCCACAGGGCCCTAAGCAGGCATTTAGTTCGCTTGTGTCTTGGGCCGGCTCTGATGGCAAGCCCACTGCTGCTAGTACGCAGTGTGTGATGCATGGGCTAGTGGTGGGTTAAAGACAGAGGTCAAATTTTGGTGTGTTGCATGTTTATGTGTGAACCTACTGACAAAATAAAGATTCTTCTTCTTCTACAGTACTGATGCTTCACTACTATTATCTAATGACATCACTATCAAACATACAAGTCAGAAGGACCAAACTGGTATTTTTACTCAAATACTTTATCTAGATTTTGCTGCAAGTACTGATGCACTTTTAATTAAGAGGGATTTTTCATGGAGGTCGTCAGTGGTCCTTCACAGCTTGTAGGATACGTTCGTCTCTAATTTGTATGTGAAATCATCTCTCCCCGTCTTTCTACATGCCTCCCCCGTTTTTTCTCTAAGAGGTCTATTTGTGGAAGTCATGGCCTGCTGGTGTTTATGACTCTCACTGGGCTCCTACTGCTGATGTTTTTTCCCGCACACACACACACAAACATGCACACAGTGGGCCCTTACTGCTGACACTCAACTTCATTCTTTGCTACAGCTGCATCTGTTGTCACCATGGAGACCTTGTTTATTACTTAACCCCCCTAGCTCACAAGCACGTACACTACACACACACAGCGGAATAGGCAGGCTGTGTCTCCCTCTGTGTTTGATTTGGTGTTATAGGACCCATCAGATCACAGCCCCCAGCAAGCCCAGGCCCATATGCACAAACACACACACAGCAGTTGGCCATGATGGATGCAGAAGGCCCATGCTAAACACAGAGCCATAAGCAGCACACCACCTAATCACCTCCAGGCTGGTCTGGATAATGACATTTGTTAAGGCTTTGACTCAGCCTGTGTGAGTAAGGAGGGCAGTCTGGCTACCTTTTCTTTCACAAGCACTGTTATAAATAGAGAAACTGACAAAATACCCATGCAAATCGTCCAAAACCAAAGCACTAGGGGCAGTGTTCAAGAAGACTGTCAACTTGCAAAGTGTCGGGTGTGTTCATGCATACATGTCCCTGTGTGAGTATAGAGGGCGTTAGTAAAAGGCCATCCTGCTTAGCGGGCGGCAGCATGCAGGCAGGTTTTTCACGAGAGGGGGAATCTGTTATGCAACATGTGAGAGCCTGCTAATCTTGCCGAACAGCCTGCTCCTCCTGGCCACCTCTCGGCCAGTATACGCACACACATACACAAATACGCTCACACTCACACACCTCCTGGCCATCTTTCTAGCCATGCATGGCTACACACCCAGGTGGCCTTAATGGGTTTAAGAGCAGTCGGAGATCCTCCTGCTCTGCTGTCCAGACCTGAGCCCTCCTGTCTCCTGTCGCTGCATGTGACTGCACAGGAAGACGCGTGAGAGGTCAAAGTGCAAGCAAGTCACTGAAAGGTGCAACTCTGGTTACCTGTTTAAAGTTTTTACAAGTGGAAGTAATATTTCAACTCAGTCTGTTTGACAAAATGGTGCTAATGTATATATGATCAACATTTCTGAACAAGTGTCACAATCACACACAGCAGACCCTCCCTTAGATCCCATCTACTACACTGAATAACTCTACAATGAGTTACACCAAATTAAACTTATATGTAATGTTGAGATCAGTTCTTGCATCCTTACAACATACTTCTAAAATTTAGACTCCTGTCTTGTTTATGCTAACATTACAGCTAAACTATATAACACATGGCTAAATACACTACTCATGTGGAAAAGGAATGGACAGTGAACATTAACATTTATGATGCATCTATGTAAGCATTATAGTGTTTAAGTGTTTAATGTGTTAGATTTGCATATGCTCATGTATGCATTCTATGTTGGGACTGGGAGCCAGTCTGTTTGCCGGTTTGTTGACATTCATTAATTCCATTTCCAAGTTAATGACTGCTTGCAGCCATCCATGACAACAACCTGTACAATGATTTCTAAACAGAGGACAGTTGGATAAGGCTTGGAATATATATAGTCCCCATCCACCTCAATGGCGTCCTACATATGAAATGACAAAGAAATAGGTTCCTTCGATCACAATCCCATTTGACTGAGATTTTAAGTGTGGTTTTAGTTTGCACAAATGTACAATGGCAACATTTTATTCTGGTGAGTGGGCTGAATATTTCTGAAAATAACTCACTATTTTTCATTGTTTGGTCTTGCTGACAATCACAGAGAGTCTATGATGGTCAGTAGAGACAGACACCAAAGGCATTTAAATGTTAAAATGCCAAAAGGTTCAGGATTGCACTGATTTATCTGGCATTTGAAGCTGGTAATTATGGGTAGAGCGTCTGCAGCTTCACATCTGCCACCTACTGTATGTATCTGAAGTAAAGGTCATTAGTTGACCTATCGGGGTCGGGTGACTCCTCTCTCTAAGCAGCATTACTCAGCTTGTTGGCATATGCTGACAGACTCCCAGCTGAGTGGCTCAGCCCATAAGAGACACACACACACACCTTCCTCAGCCGTGAATATACAGGTCTCTTCCTAGATGACCTCTAGAGGATAGACATCCTGCAGTCTGCTCACCTGTGTAATACCCTTAACTCACATGTACCACAACATAAGGCTTGTCTGATGAAGCTGTAGCTGAGCAAGGCCCAAGTTTGTAACTATCCATTCAGTCTGACAGATGAACAATTCTGAGTTTAGCTTATTAATCAAATCCTTATCAATTCATGCAATGCTGAGCTTATTTCCAATTAGTTCAGCTTTGAAAATGCAAATGGAACTCAACTGACTCACTCTGAGAACTCAGCAAAGTGATACAAGTGTGGGAATATTAACCAGTAGCCTAAACTTGCAGAACAATCACTACTACAGACTTTAAAAGTGGCTTCTTATCAGGAGCAGTCCCAGCTTATTTCATTTGTGCCCACAGCGCTTCTTGCCATTTGGCCCCTGCTCCACATTTGTGACAGCTTTGATGTGCTGTGAAGCTTCAGGCCTTCTCTGCATCCACAACTGCACCACAGCGGCACAATAAATACTTTGATAACAGCACAATCAGTAACTCGGGTAAAAACAAATAACACAGCAGTCCTTACAAGAGTTCTTTTGTCAGGGTTTGGTTCTGGATTCATGAACCGAACAATACAATTGGTTCCAGATTGAGGCGGGCTTCTGTTCTCCCCAGGGGGATGGTTTAAATATATCGGAGGAGAGAGAAGCAGGAATAACAGTGGAAATGGTGAGAAAGCAATTGAGAGAGGAGGAGTGAGTAAAATGGAAAAGAAATCAACTGTGGGTAGTGGGGAAACATGTAGGAAAGGATGGGAACAACGATTAAGAATGAAAACATTTCACCAAAGAAACTGGACATGAAAAATGATGGAAGAAAACATACAGCAGATCTTGGCTGGCTGCTGAAATGTTTGTTAATTTTAATTAGACACAACAAGAGAGTTAGCCACTATTGTGACTGTAAAGGGATGATCATCTTTCCTTCGTTACCATGGAATTGTTTGTTTTCTATCTGTGCACATTCACTACTGTGTTTAAAGGAAAAGTTCACTGATGGAGAGATTAAGATTAAAATGTATAGTCTAATAACACAAGTAGTTCCATGAAATTGAAACGTCAAGCGTGTGAATGCTTAAGTTGATCTATAAAACAGTAATATTCTACAGGCAAAAGCTGAGTCAAGAGTTGATTCTACAAATATGTACATAGTGTATGATTTTTGTTTATTCACAGTTAGGAATAACTCCATATAAGATGCGAACACAGCTACTGTTACACCACCCACCAGACTACTGTTTTGAAGCCTCACTTTTTAATATTTGTTGTTGTCGTCTTGGCTTTTTAGAGCCTGAAGGGACAGGAATGGAAGAATGATGTGTAATACTTCCAAGCTCAAAGGTCTCACTAACTTATACTGTTACTTTAAACGCCACAAGGTAATTTTAGTGGCGGTGAATGTGATTTCCTCAATTAACCGTTGTTCCTGGAACAACATCCTTATGTTGGCCCTGGATCAACACCAAGTTTGACCAA
>JAQQZY010000016.1:29123467-29140057 GCA_030068375.1 Ostorhinchus rueppellii | reverse complement strand
ACGTTTCACTCTGAAGACTTTTAACAGTGGCCTTTGAACCGTTTGAACAGGAAATTAACCTACATATTTATGCACAACGAACTGAAGTCTGTTCAACTAACTTACTATAGTTATTAAATTATCAACATTTTAATCCAAAGGCATAACAACAACATTACAAGATATTTTTATATATTTAACAGAAGAGCGTTTTGGGGTTTTTTTTAATGTTCAATAAATGCAGTTCTAAATTCAAGACATAATCGTGTAAATAATCGTGATTTCACTATGGATCAAAATAATCGCGATTATGATTTTTTCCATAATCGAGCAGCCCTAGCTCTACATAAACTATAAATGCTCTGCTTGGGTCTGAATTCTTCATGAATTCAACTCCACAGGTCCATCTCCAACCCTGTTTCTGAGTAATGACACCAGAAAGGTGGTTTTGAGCGCTGGCCCTTTAAATGCACACGGGCCACTTCAGGCCCCGCCCCCTCCAGGTTGTTGGCTGTGCTGCTCTGTCCTGTCCAACCAACAACTGAACATTTTCGGGAATCGGCTCAAAGTTTGAACATATTTACAGTTTTTTCTACAACCGCTGCTGCTGATAAACAATTATGTCGTACTATGAGAAACGTTCGAAGTCTTGACCTTATATGTGCAAATGTTGTGATGTAACTAGTTATAGATGTAACACATCAAGCAGGAATTAAAACAGGTTGTAGAAATCCGCTTAATTTTAGCCAGAATGAATATAAAGATGGCTTTGCAGCACCTGGAGGGTTCAAATACACACTTTATGAACTATTCTGGTCCAATTACACAAATAAATGAACCACAGACTTGAGTCCGTGAGTCCTCTAAAGGATGAATATCTAAGATTTGCAGGTGTTTGAGATGTTTGTGTTAGAGTCTGTACTTTGTTGACGTTAGTTAACTCATTTTGAAGCTATCGACAGTCTCATTCATGATAACATCACATTTGCTGATTTCTACACACAGGACCGGGGTTGGTTCATCACAGAAAATGACTTCTGCACTTTTTCAGCACCAACCGTGTGCAATACTAGGTAGCTTAGAAATGGACTTAGTTAACACCAACAAACAACTGGCTTCCAGGAAAAGAGGCATAAAAGTACTTAGGGGTGTCCATAAATTTGTTCACAGAAAAACAACCCGAGATCACAACATTAAAATGAGTCCGAGGCTGTTATGATGTAGATGTTGAAATGAAGTGAGCTAATGTCAACAAATGATCAGCTACAGGCGTGAAACAGACTCACACGCACCAAAAAACAGGTATTAAAGGACTCAAGAGTGTCCATAAGGATGTTCACAGAAAAAAACAACCTGAACAGATAAAAGCTAATATAGGTTCTTCATAAATGTGCATCAAAAAGCATGAGGAGCTGTAGTATATTCACACTGTAGCAGACAGTTGTCACATCCGTACAGTAACTGACTCAGTGGTCATCGCCTCCAAATGTTGATGCTGATAATTTATGGAACATAACTCTGTGGTAGATAATGTACCCTTAATTTACACAGCGACACCACCTCAGCTCTGTTAAAAAAAAAAATCTGATTTTCCAAGAGTACGACGGTTCGACTAGAAACCACACAGTCATACTCCCTGTGTGAAAGTGGAGATATGCAGATATCTGATTACGGGGGTACAGACTGCTAGCTGCAGTGACAGCTGTGCCGCAGTGATAGGTGGGCGACACAGCAATGTTAACGTGTGATTGTATGCCAACGGGCAATATTGCCCAAAAGTTAAACTGCAGCCAACTTTTCCACTCTGCCAACTGGTTGGTGGTTGTCATGCTGGCCAAAAGATCTGAGTGTTTCAACTCTAACTGAAAATAAGTGGAATTTTAACAACTTTGGATGATCTAGTAGTTTGAGTTGTTCATATTATAGATACAGGTTATGTTATATTTAAGCGTCCCACCTCCACCTGCAGCCAGCGGTGGGTTGTGGAGGAGCTGTATGTGCAGGACACGGGGGCGTCGACCTCCAGGGAGGCTTTGGAGAGGCCACTCCATGCCCAGGCTGGAAGGCACTCGGGCAGCCAGGGCGCCTTTGTCTCCCTGTCCAATCTGGCCACCTCATCTCCCCCGTCCGGCCCTCTGTCCGTCCGTCCGTCCGTCCGTCCATCTCTCCCAGTGCTTCCTGCCTGCTGCAGCCTCTCGCGTTACAATAGAGCCAGGCCTCGATGGCTGTTGCTCAGAGAGAGTCCCATCTGGACCACAGGAGAGACCGGCAACGAGAGGCAGGAGGCAGACACACAGGGAAGAGCCCTGGACCAGATGTAGTTTAGTCAAGGCCAAAACCCACTAAAATCAGAGGAGTTTTTACCTTGATATGGTAGTTTCGGCTTTATTTAAGTCAGTTTCAGGCAGAGATTTCCATCATAAAACATGTGCAATAAGCCTCGCACTGTGTGGAGTTATGAACTATACAATTCCATATAGATCTACCATAAGGAAATGATTCATATTGTCGTTTTGAACTTATTTGACAAGTATCATACATGTAGATTGATAAAAAATGATAATAATATGCAATTAGATTGTACAATTACACAGCTGTAGAATTTATTAACCAGTAAAGACCTGCAACTACTTTTGTGGAGACTTCCTCATGAATTTTTCTCTACATTTAACAGAAATTTATCAGCATTTGTTATAACATTATTATCTGTGTTTTGCATTTCTAAAGTGAAAATCAGGTGTTTTCCTACATTTTATTCCCTGATCATGTAGATGTTTGTAAAAGCTCAGAGTAAATTCAAATGTTATTGTATCAAAACTGAGAAAAAGGAAGAAAAACGGACCTTTTCAGCAAAAACGAGCATTTCTAACCCCTGTCATTTGTTAAACTCCATGGGTTTATAGAAGATGACAGTGTTCTGTTTTCACTGAGGAGCCTTTGAACGTCCAAATGAGTCATATATAAAGGTAATGAAAGGGTGAGAAATTTCATTTTACCCGAATTATTTACATGTATTGATCGGATCGGGGATTGAAAAGTTATTAAGGATTTGGATCAGTAGTTGTGTCTGGCTGTTCAGGTCTTTGAGGGTTAACTTGTAAAGACCCAGTGTGACTCTTGTTTCTGCTCCCAAATGATTTTTTTCTCTATATTTATCCTTTCCTAAATGATTTATCGCCATTTATTATAATATTATCTTATTTATTTTGCCTTTTTTTTCAATGAAAATCATCTTATTTCCCTATATTTAATTGACTGATCATGCAGATGTTCATTAAAGCTCAGAGTAGATTCAGAGGTTATCATATCAAAACAGGAAAAAAATGAAGAAAAAGTGACTTGTTCAGTAAAATATACCATTCACTGAAAATACAAATGTGTCCATCCACTGTCGTTGATCCAACTCCATGGGTTTTACTGGTGAATCAACGTCGTAGAAGATGATGGTGTTTCCATGGTAACTATGCAGCCTCTGAACATCCAAATGGGTCAAATCTGATGACCATGAAAACATGACTAACTGCATTTTACACCAATTATTTACATGTATTGATCGGATTAACAGTTATTAAACACTTTATATTAGTAGAAGTTTTCGTCGACAGTGGATGTTTGGGTCTTTATGGGTGAAAACAAACCTCCAACCACTGTCCTTTTGTCAAATTATACGACTTTTACCGGTGAATCAATGTTGGAGTCCAAATCTGATGCTACAGAAATGCTAAAAATCTGTATTTTACCAGAATATGTTAATATATTGCCAGAAATCCCCATTCATTAGTTAAGAAACATTTAGATCCATCAATGGTAGAAATATGTTGTATTATAAGTTGTGTAGACTAATATTTCAATAGTTACTATATACTTCAGTTTTCCCTAATCTGTTATTTACATTATTATTATCTTGTTATCTTGTTTTGTTTCTGCAGCTTTCCTTTTTGTAAATAGGGTACACTGTAAAAAGTAAAACATTGAATCAACTTAAACATTTTTCTTCAATCAGTCACCCATAATAAAAAATGAGCGAACCAAATTAAATTACATTCAATGTAATTTAATTTGGTTCGCTCAACTCATTTTTATTATGCGTGACCTATTGAAGAAAAATGTTTAAGTTGATTTAATGTTTTACTTTTTACAGAGTAGACATAGATGAGCTGTTGCTTCAGCCTGCGCCTTTTGCCCACGTTTAATCTAGAAACCCTAACTGTATGTATCCTGTTCAATTTAATGGACAAATAAATTACTAAATGAAATGAATGGTTTTGATTGGTGAATACTGACAGGGAGAAAATAAGCCGACACTAAACTGAAAATGCACAAATAAAGTATCACCATTAGTCAAACAGGAACAGTGATCCCATGATGCATCTCAGTTATTACATACAATAGTGGAAAAAAAACTATTAGACCATCAAAATCATTAAAAACAATGGTTATGCAATCTAGTACTAACTCTTGTGTGTATCATGTGATGAAAACAGACAGAAAAGAAAACATGCAATGACTAAAAGCACTGTTTTTGTCATAGATATTGATTTAGGAACTGTAATGATTTTGGTAATTATAAAAAAAAAAACATGGAAAAAACATGGAAATGGGTAGACATCAGCTCTGAAATTAAACTACTAATAGCTATTTTTGTTGTTATTATTATATTTGTCCAAATAAATGTACCTTTAGTTGTACCAGGTATTAAAATGAACAAGAAATTGAAGAAAAACTGTATTTCCCCTGGCGCTGCTGGGTGTCCATCCCCTCTAAACCATAGTTCACCCCCTTTACCTTGAACTTTTTTTTGGGGGGGGGGGGATAAGAACAGCAAACCACGCCCCACAGGGTCGACGCTGGTACAACAACAGTCCTCGCGCCACTGTCCACGAGACAAGCGCGTGGCAGTGCAGGGAAAAGGACAGACTAGACTGCAGAGTGGGACCCGTGGAGTGGACAGAGACAGAACAGCGCCGCTTTGCAGGACGCAGACTGTGAAACATGAGGAATTCAAGAGATTTAACACAGAATGAAGCTGTGATGATGAAAAATGAACATCACGAACGGAACCGGCTGAGAAAAAAAACTGTATTGCTCTTATTTGTGTTTTCTTTCATTTACTTTATGGTGAAATGATCGAGAAGAGTTGCATGGTTTTATGATTCATGCTTAAATCTCGGGTCAAAATATACTTGGGCACTTTTAGAGGCGCAGGGATGATTCTGTGCCAAATTACGCACCGTACGGAGAATAAACTTAAGCTCAAATCACTCACTTGTTTCCTTTTTTCCCCCCACAAAATAACACTGACATGGTGAGGAAATCACTCGAAATCCACAAACTAGTGTATTTACTCAGAGTTGGTGCAGCTGCAGGGAGGAGGAGCGAACAGCTGACCGGAGCGCAGACTGTCCGACGCCGGGGCTGGTTGGCACATCTCTAACCCTTATCTCCTGACTCGTAGGGTGACCGGGGGATAAAAGCAAAGTGGGTAACCTGTGGAAGCGTTTATTTGTCTTGCGTGACCGTGGAATGTCTTTGAGTTAGTTTAAGGGGGGGACGAGGGGGAGTAAAGTTTCGAAAACCACCGGTGGCGCTGCGTTTTACGCGTGAGCTGCATGGGAAAAGTTTGTTTAGTCACAAACTTTTTTAGGTTGTGGCTCATGGGAGTCACATGGCACTCTGACAGCTATGAGGGGTTGGTCTGCAGACTGTCACATCTGGAAAAAGCAAATAGTCTCTCTGCTCAAACAAGACGAATGAGTACATGTGATCCAAAATAAGCAACAAATTACACCACGAAAGTCTTTGGACTGAAGATCCGCATCTACGGGTCAGTTCAGGTCGTCTGGAAACTGCGCAGAAGCTTATCAGGACACAAGTTCTTTTGGCAGAAAATAAAAGCCTAATTTGTGGAAATCTGTCTTATGTTTTCTAAAAGAAGCTGCAGCTATTTCGAGGAAACACTGGCGTTAATAACAGATACTGAGTCAAAGTGAAGCAGAACTAAGAGTGTTTTCTTTATGTGAGGAGTGAGATCACTTTCACACCTTCACAATTTAAGAATATTGAATCTGTGTTAAGTAGAAGCATGACTTCCCTAAAAGATGCTGTTTCTTCAGTTTAAAGGTCATTATAGTCTCAGTGGATACTCTTTGGAGAAATTTAGCCAAAATGTTACTAAAAATTGACAGATTTATACATTTGTACTTGATACAAGAACCTTCTGTTACATATTAAAAACATTATCGTCTGTCTAATGGGGGTGGGCTCTACAGAACCTTAAACTTTTACTTGGATCTTTATTTATTGGCATTTTTTTTTCTAAATCTGACAACTAACAGCGGGTCTATAAGTCATCTGTCGGATCCTTCCACATGAACATTCTTCACATCTGCTCCGGTCCAACTGCCTCTTAAAACACTAACGCGCATCGACCCAGACCCGGTTCCCTCCTCCGCTGACACCTCCACGGTCCGTTCAGCCCCGGATCCGATCAGCTGAGAACCGCCGCTGACTGACAACCCCGAAACCCCGTTACCCTGGAAACCGCCTCAGCGGCGCCGCGAGGGCTGACTCGAGGGCTGCCGTGAATGGGGTGACGTCACGGCGCCGGCGCCAGAGAGTCTGCTCCAAAGACAGAGAGAGAAGAGAAGGAGAGGAGAGGAGGAGGAACAGGGGAGGAGAGAGAGAGGAGAGCGGGCAGGGGTGAGGCTCGGGCTGTCGCTGCCGGTGTTGCGGGGGTCTCGCTCGGCTTTGCACCGACGTGCTCTTGCGCCAATCCATCACCTGGCTGTCAGGCATCAGTCAGGGGAGTCATGCGAAATGTACACAGCTGCGGGAGCGAAAGGAAGAAGGGGAGAAAATGGAAAAATCCGATTGCACCAGATGTGGACACAGACTGCAGGAGTTCCACATTATATTAGAAATGCATAAAACAGTGGATCCTCAGACAGCTGAAGGAGAAGCTGGCCGCGCCTGCTCAATACAACCGCGCGTAAAAACAATGGCACAGATGGTGTTTTGGTGGATTTTGTAAAATACTGCAAAACATTCCTCTTGACAGTTTGCGATTATAATAATTTCTCCACTATATGTCTCATCGCCATCTCGGCTTGAAGCTGCAGAATGTGAGCATGGAGCAGCCAGTATAGCCTATAATGTAGGCTGTGGACACTAAACTGCTTCTGTTCTTGTCCATTACGCAGGATTACTTTGGCTTTGTAAGGGCGCTTTGTTTCTTTAAATTCAACTAAATAATAACAATCATTTAAAAAAAATAAAGCCAAAGTATTAAAATAATCTCCACACTGACCATCATCCTCTTGCATCTTCTTACTTATTGATTTTTATTCTATCAGGAAGTCATATAATCCTGCAAAGCATTAAAAAACAAAACAAAACCCTGAGCCCATCACATAACAAGTCCACAACTACCCACGGGGGCAATTAGTGCAACATCAAATGCCCTCCCACCTCCAGCTGAAGAATGAAGCGTGTAATTCCTACAAACAAATGAGTCATTGAGAAAACATTAGAGTGTCAATAGTATTTAATCACTTCTTCACGTGCTCCAAACATGAAAGCCAAATTTGTTGGCCATGACTAAATGACACAAAACGCGCTCAGGTGCCAAATAAGCCACGAGACCTTCACGCATTAGATTGACACGAGCAGCAGCAGATCCACCTTTACGCATCACAGCCATCCCTCAGGCTGCGGCCACCACAGACACCACCAGGGTTTCCACTTTCCTAAAGCTTCACTTGCTTCTATATTTTGGACCTTTTTGCTCATTGATTTTATTAGTTCACATTATTTTTTTGGGGGGGGGACTATTCTCAGACATCACCTGCAGCTTGTAATAATTTCACAGACAAAACTTTAGGATTATTCTCCATGCCACATAATAAAAAATAAATCCTACCTCTGTTGCGCGCGCGGGGGTAGGGGCTCACGCGCTAAAAAGGAGGGGTTTGAACCATGAAACTGACTGTTATTGTGGTAGAATCTGTTGCCACTCACAAACTTGCCTTCACACCGGTCCGGGCTGGTGTGAATTAGGAATGATCAGTCGCGCCTGAGCATCCTTATCATCACGAACCCACACCTCAGCCTTCACACGCGTTTTGAATGGAAGTGGAGCCGCAGTTCTGAGAAAAATGTCAAATTAAAAACTCCTGTTGCACGCATTTGGAAGTGGACACTGACTGGCTGCTATTAAACGCATTGTTCCAAACATATGTGATCCTATTGTTTTTACTGCTTCACTCGGAGGATCCAGTTTATCCACGCAAACGTGCCGGTGCGTGGGTATATTGACAACCATGTGAATCATTAATTCTCTTGATCAGAAACAGGTAAGGCTTAATTTTCCAAATTGCCCACCGGAGCTGCTGAAGCGCCCTCCGGGTTCCGCCTCCAACCTGCGTTGCCACTGGTAACGCGGAAGGAAAGAGGAGGGATATGAGGCAGAGGAGCCAATAGCAGATCAGAACGGTGATGACTGACGCCACAGTGCTGACCAATCAGCGCCTCGGACCCGCCCTCGTCGCATGTCCAGTCTACTGCCTATATAAACCACTCTGACAGCTTGGTAATCCAGTCTGATCGCTGGTCGTCTGGCAAATCTAAGGACTTTAAAGAAGCAAGATATCGACACAAGCAGAACAGCCCTCTCGACTAACTTAACACTGACAAAATGAAAGCAATAAGTCCCGTACGGTCTTTCCGGAAAAACAACGCGAATTTATCAGAGCACTCCTTGGGAATCTCTCGGAGCAAGACCCCGGTGGATGACCCGCTCAGCCTGCTGTACAACATGAACGACTGCTACTCCAAGCTGAAGGAGCTGGTGCCCAGCATCCCCCAGAACAAGAACGTCAGCAAGATGGAAATCCTGCAGCATGTCATCGACTACATCCTGGACCTGCAGATTGCGCTGGACTCCAGTGTCGCACTAACCAGCCTGCATCACCCTGCGCGGCCGGGGCAGGCTCCATCCAGGACCCCCCTGACCACCCTCAACACAGATATCAGCATCTTGTCATTACAGGTAATTACACTCAACCCGAGCAGTTGGAAGAGGAAAGAGTGTGTGTGGTGGAAGATGTATTTGTGCGCATAAGCAGCGCGCCTTTGTAGCCTATGCGTAACTCACAAAATGGCTTGTTGGAAAAGAAAATGGCATGTTTTTTCTTTTGTTCCGAATCAGATGTAGGAGGCATTCGACCTACATAACAGTGTTGCAATGCCAGACACCTCGATGGGATGCTGCGTAAAAATTAACATTTGGTTTGTTTGTTTGTTTTCAGTCCCCGGAGTTGCCATCAGAGCTGATGACAGATGACAGCCGGACTCTGCATCGTTAAAGCGGTAAGTAGGCTGTCTTCATGTCTGCTGCTGCATTCTGTCCAGGGCTTTTAGGCTCCGCTACAGCCTGTCTCCCAGTCTGCTGGAGCAGAATGGGCTAGAATTACCATTTACCAATCCCATTTGTTCCCCGCTAATGTGCACGTCCGTCTCACGTTGCTGTTGTTCTAATGCTCCCAATATGTTGCGTGCGTTCAGACCTGAACCCAGATTTATGTCAGATATACAAAGTGTAGAAGTTGGGAGACAAAAGATCACATCGTGAGGTTATTGTGTGTCAGTAATGTGACCCAGATCTAAAGATTTGTGGCACGAATCAAACACTTTAGGATATTTTGCATTGGAGTTTGCAGAAATAAAATAAGAGCCACTCACACTCAGCTGCTTGGGTTTTCTGTATAGAAGTAGCAGTCGTCAGGGTTGTATTATACCCTCTTGTGTCTATAATGAAGAGCATCTGCAACAGGAAAATAATGGCTGTTTGGATTACTGCTACTACGATGTCTGCACATAATTGGTACAAGAAGTGGGTAGGCGCCAGCTGAGCGGCAATTACGCTGATTCTTCCCCAGATTGTAGGCTGAAGTTGTGCGAAAAGTGTGTGTGTGTGCGCGTCCCCCCTCTCCTCCTCTCTTTTCCCTGTGTGTACATCTGGAGCGCAGGGTTTGCTTAGTATTGGGAGTGTTTGGTTAAATGTTAAAAACTGCGGCTTCCTCCCTGGCGCCAGTCTGTCCGGATCTCTGCCCTGTTTGCATTTTCTAAACACGCCTCTCTTTCTCAATCTTTTGCAGGTGTTTGGTCAAGACGCAAAAACACATACAGGACCTGGGGAGCAGGACTTTCCCCCCCCCTATACACCACCACCACCTTCTTCTTCTCCAACCAAACCTCTGTCCTCCCAGGCCTGGATTTTTCTTTTTCTTCTGACGCTGAAATCAAGAGACTTTGCTTATTATGGGACAATCTTATGTGATGTGTTTTGTGTTTGGACACTTCATTATTATTTAACTTAAGACTTTTTATTTGTGGGTCCTTTCTGGAAAATGGAAGGCGCGTTATATTCCCGACAGTGGGAGGAAAACGAGATTATTGTCACAAGGATTATTATTTTTCCCCCCTCACCCCTTGTCCCCTCCTTGTTGAAGTCTTCGCTTTTTTTGCGGAGGTGGGAACGTGAATAGAAAAGACAACTTGGTTAGTTACTGTAAAAAGTTTAGTCTTGTCTTGTCAGAATTGTTGGCACATGAAGGACTGGACGTTGTTTTGAGGAAGAAAAAAAAAGAAAAAGCTAATGAAAGAATGAAACCTTTGTGAACTCCTATCGGGAGTTTATCTTGTATAGTTGCAGGAATTTGAAACTTCTGCAAAAGTGTAATGTTGTACTTAATTATGCTGAAACTTTTTATAAAAGTAATGTAAATTGTACCTTTTTTATACAAAAATAAATCAAAAAACGCAATCTGAATGTTTTTTGTGGGGAGGGGAGACACTTTTAAGAGGAACAGTGTTGGATGTCAGTGCGTAATAGGCGCAAAACTAGTGCGTAAAATCAGTTTCGCAGCTGTGCGTGCAGTTCATATTCTCCAGAACTTTAACGCAGAACATATGACGCACTTCTGAGACAAATCCCGCAATAAAGTGTCCTTATCAGACCTGCTGAAAGTGTGACCTATACTAGTAAGAAACACAGCGTCAACACTTTCCGGAGGCAAACACCGACCGGAGCCGCATAGTTGCACAAAAGCTTATTTAGGGTGCACACTTTCTCACGTGCTTAAGTAAATAGGATTAAAAAGGCTGAGCGTGACAGACTGTGCTATTAAGCAGCGGCCTGCAGTCTGTGTTAATGGGAGGAAAAACGCATTTGATGTGGTGTTTGAAACATGAGGTGATCAAAATGCACTGTAGCATCTTCTCACCAAAACGGTCCAAGTTGAAAAAGAGCATCAAACCAAGGCCTCCAGCATGACAGAATAATGACAAGCCGACTGTCAATCATCATCCCCAAACTTTCTCACAGCTCTGACACTCCCACTTTGTGCGTAAACCCACATTTGATCATTTTAACCCATGGTATTACACGCATGATGAAACTCTGTGACACTGAAGTGTTTTGTTTAAATGATAATCTGCGCAGGTTTTTTCAATGGGTTTTCACAGTTCACTGTAAAATTACCTCAACATCCTCTCCAAAGACCCCACTTCACGCGTCAATGAGCTGAAGTTGTCCCCCTTTTTCCTCCCAACACTGACAGCCACAGTCCGCGCCGTCAGCCTGCAGCGCGTTTGTATGGAGAGTGCGCCATCTATCGGACAATACAGGCTTCTCAACTGTACATCTCACTACCACTCTCCTTTTCAGATTTAAGGGTTAGTTTTCAGGACTCGTGACTTACATGTTGAGGTTTATGTGTTCGTCTACTCCAGAGACTCTACTGTACATCTGATTTTCCTGTAAGATGTTCTAAATGACAGGAGTGAAAACACAGGGGCTTATTTCAAGGGTCTGCACGGCCAAAAACGTTTATTGATTCACAAAACACGGATTCACATGGAACTTTTGAGGAGACCACCGCCACTTCGGAGACATTTACATGCAAAAACATTTCTTCCGTCTACATTTTTCCCCATTCGTGTGATACGTTCTAAACACAAAACACAGCACGGCACACGACTCAACACGGCTCAGTAACATGGCTCGTTTTTCTTTGACTCTTAACGACATGTAGTAAAGCTGTAACACCCTTTTTCCTGTAACATCCAGCACTAAACGCACCATTTTCACATATTAGCACAAACACATCAAACATGTACCATTGTATCTGAACGACAACGCACGTATTTAAAGGTTTCCAACACAGCAAAGACGTTAAAGTAACTCCATATGACCTGAATTGAATATATTTGGTATTAGAGCGGCAACTAACGATGGTTTTGGCTGCAGAAAATCCTGAAAAATGACAGTGTTTATGAAATGTTCAGTATACGCTCAACAGAGGATTCAAGTAACAAGAACACACGCAAATCTAACTGGAACAAGAAAGTTCTGACTTAATTTAACAGCTTACAAGTGATTGATTGAACTCTGTTTGGTAATTCAGATTTGTACTTTATCTCAATTAAATGTGAGTTTTGATTTGGTGACGATTCATAGCGACCCTTTGCTACGTTTGTTTCTTCTACCTCTAATTTTTGGAACACATCACAACATCGACAGTACAGTTACGTCACCGACAACATCGAGAACAGCCTGCGTGACCCTTTCCAGAACAGCAGTCGCATATGGCTTCTCAGAGGATGCTCTCCCTCTCGTCTCCCAGGCTGATGGTGCGCAGGTTCTGGTTGTGGTGGATGGTGGCGGCGGTGGTGTTGGCAGTGCTGCTGCTGCCGGGGGTGATGATGACAGCTGGTGAGACGAACACGCCCGAGGAGGAGGAGGAGGGGGTGGTGGTGGAGTCGGTGAGGTTGGCCTGGTGGCTGTTGTTGGTGTTGGTGTTGTTATCAGAGGGGCTGCTCGTGTTGTTGTTGAGGGTGGTGTTGCTGGCGGTGCGGTTGAGGTTGCTGACCTCGCTGGACGGCCACACCTCGTCTGGGCTGCTGGCCATCAGGCTCACTTCGGACGGGGCTTCAGAGCAGATGGACATGCGGGCCACCGTCGCATCCTGAAGGCCGCTGAGGCTGCTGGGAAGGAGGCCCCTCTTCTTCACCAGCCCCTCCAGCTCCAGCTCGATCAGGCTGGGCTTCGGGGTCTCCCTCTCCTTGCCGCCGTCTCCTTCCGCCTCCTCCAGCGAGCGGTCCGAGGAGCTGTCACTGGAGCGCATCCCCGAGTCCGATGAGTCCTTCTTATCCAGGAGGATTTCGGAGAGGAAGCCAGGCTTGGGGAGGAGCCCAGTGGGCGGCGAGGCTCTGTGTGAAGACCGAGCGCTGTCTCTGGTCTCTTTGTGGAGGAGAGGTGTGGTGTTGTCGGACTCTTCTGGACCCGAGTCGTCGTCGCTGGGCAGCTTGTGGTAGCTCAGCCCGGCCTCTTTCATCCTGGAGGACGAGCTGTGGTCCAGTTTCTCATCCTCTTCACTGATGGGGTCCAATGTCTGGGCATCGGTCCCTGAGGGGAAGTCTGTGGCATCGCCCGCCTTGGGGCCCCTCTTGGTGAAGGACTTGCGGCCGTCTTGGTCGGCCCCGTCCTTGGCCTGGGGAACGGGAAGAGGACTGAGTGAGGAGAACATGAAAATATACTGTATCCTGCGCCGCTGGCTGTGAGGCCTCTGCGGAGGGGATTCCTGACTCATGAATGTGCCAAGACAAACAAAGAATATCAGCCAATAATTAAGAAATACAAGAAGTGTAGAATATTCCGCCTTTTCCCAGCCCAGAATGAGTTTTTGCCATTACATAGGCCAGAGGAATGTAAGAAATCTGATCATTCAACATTTGAAAACAAAGTCTGGGGAGCCATAACTGATCTCAGAACAGTCTGCATGAGTAGCTTCTGACACGTTGCTTCCTCTGTAATTTTGACAGTAAATGCATTAAAATCAAAGTCATTTAATGCACATTCATTCAGTCTGTGCATAAAAGGAATGTTTGATTAAAAAACAATTCAGTGACTGATTAAACATAACTCAATGAAAAGGTGATTTAATGTGTGTGTCCTTGATTTCATACCATAACATCAAAAACACACTCAAACACCACATTAAAACTTGATGAAACACCTTCAGCTGTGACTGGCTGTAGAAACAAATGCTTCACAAAGGCTTTGATAAATGATCAAATTCTGAGAAGAAACTGGAAGAGCTTGAGATAACACAAGTGTCAGATGTCTACTTGTGTTGACGACGGTGACGATGAGACAGATTTGGGATTCTTTTTTTTTTTTTTTGACAAAATGGGTGGAATCCTGGGGTCAAAGAATTCTGGTTACATCTATCAGCTCCTCAAGCAAAAGTCAAGGTTGGTTACAGTATGAAATACTGCATCTGACCGGAAAACATTATTACAATCCACTTTAAACTCCTGTTGCAAGAATTGTGTTTCATTTTATGCTCTATTAAGGTAATGACGACTCAAACATGGAAGGACAGGAACCTGATAATTATCATTTCAGTTTGAGCTCTGGACTTTTTTTGCTCAAATGTGCTGCTAATATGCACTCGATGCTAATCTCAATAAAACAGTAAATAATGGATGAAAATGTTGACTTTTTTTTGGAAATTCAGTCAAAATTGGCTTCTGATTTCAGATTTTATTGGAAACCCGTCTGCTCTATCCTAACTCAACTCTTTTACACCGCAAGGTCATTCATGTTTTTGTGGCCATGTATTAGAGGGGGACGTGGAATATTCAGTTGGTTGATATCTGTAACTGTAAATTTGACACATTATACCTTTAAACAAGCTATAACCTAATTGTTTTTCTACAGATTTTTAATTAAATATGTAAAACGTCAGCTTGCTTCACAAATTGTTTCATTGTTTTTGTGGTTTTTCAGAGAAAATATGACAAGTGAGAATCACCATGAAAGTGGCCGTGCCTAATTTTTTAGCTAAACTTCCATAATTACATTTCAACATACTGTAATTCAGGTAATCTGAGAAGAAACTAGACTTGTGCATCTTCGCTGTATTTTTGGCCTGTAGAAATTCTACCATGATGCCCAGATGTTGACCAATCGTAGATGTTTTCAGTAAAGGTATATCAGCCAGCCAATATAACAGGCTAATGTATAGATTTTTTTTTTCAATATCGGCCTTCATTTTTTTGAATGCCAATATTTGATCCGTAGTAAAAATGTTATAAGATATTTGTAGAGGCACCTGTGTGGGCAGCACTTGAAGTTCAATAAATCTTAAAAGAGTACAATGTGTGCATGTATTAATAATGTCATTTATACTGATGCATAAATATCTGAATTATCTGAGTGTTTGAATTGTATTTTATGGTCAATGTGCTTAAAATAAAATAAAAATCAGCCTCAAATATCTGTAGATATTGGCCATCGGCTGACCAAATTTTAAAAAATTGACATCGGCCTTAGAAAAACCCTTATCAGTTGACCTTTAGTTTTCAGTCACATAGAGGGTTAAACATGTGACTGACAACTGTAACTATCCATGCTGCAAGAATTGTGTTTTATTTTATGCACTCTCAAGGTAATGATGAATCAAACATGGAAGGATGGGAGCTTGATAATTATCGTTTCATTCTGGGGTCTGGACTTTTTTGCTCAAATGTGCAAATTGCTGCTAATACGCTCTTGATGCTAATCTGAATAAAACAGTGAATAGTGGATGAAAATGTTGACTTTTTTTTTTTGGAAATTCAGAAAATGTTTGCTTCTGCATTCAGATTTTGTTGGAAACCCGACTGCTCTCTTCTAACTTGATTCTTTTATGCCATCAGTGTAAAACTCCACCGTGCACTAGCGTGCGTCCACCTACCCCTTTATCTTCTGCACTGGCGGCCTGGAGGAACTGTCCGGGATGGGGTTGGACAGGCCGCTCTCCCCCTCCACCAGACATCTCCAGCTGAGCCATCTGAGCAATGTACTCCCTGTAGGCATCACGGTACTCGGCCTGCTGCTTGTCCGTCAGTTTACAGATGTCATTGGATGATTCCTGGGAGTTGAGGCTGGACATGCTTGCGGTGCGGTGATTCACAACCTGATGAGATGAAAACAGCACGAGTTAGTGTAGAATAGTACAAAATTATAGTCTACAGTCCTTTGAGGTCAGTTTAGTTTTACAAGTGGATGAATGGTTTTAGTTTTACTTCTATTTTGAAGAACTGACTAGTTTTTCAGGTTATAAGAGGATAAAAGACAAGATGAAAAAAAATGGACATTAACCAGTGTTCATTAAAAGTTCCATATTTTGCAAAGACATTTTCCAGTCTGCACTGCAACGCATTAACATTGTTGAACCTACATTTAAACTGAAATATGAGTTTTTCAGATTTCCATGGAGAAATTCACTTTCTTAGAAACAATGACTCATTAGACTGAGACTGTTGTAGATTCTAATGGCAGTGGAGATGAAGGATCCTCTCTACCTCTCAGTTGTGCCTCTTAATGTGGTTAGTTGCCCACTATACGTAGTTTTTTTCTTTTTTTCAATTTAGTTTGCATGTGTTTAACAGTTCCATTTGTATTCTATGTCAGATAACTAGTCTTAGTCTTAAAGGAATAGTCCACCCCCAGGCCAAATTCAGTGTCTCCCCACAGCCCCCAGACCTAAATAAGTGTGTGGAAGC
>JAQQZY010000016.1:29103184-29113231 GCA_030068375.1 Ostorhinchus rueppellii | reverse complement strand
TCATTGTTTAAAAACCAAAAAGTAGAATTCATTAGAGTACTCGATTAATCGTAGAAATAATCGACAGAATACCCGATCCAAAAATACTCGATAGTTGCAGCTCTAATTGGAAGCAGCAAAAATGGGCAACAAAAGGAACTGAGTGACTTTGACCAGGTCCATATTGTAATGGTGATGACTGGGCCAGAGCATCTCCACAAATGCAGGTCTTGGTGTTTGTTCCTGGTCTGTAGTGATTAGTACAGACTAGTGCTAATTTTGTCAGACGAGACAAGACGAAATATGCTCGTCAACGACCCTTTTTCTCATAACGAAGACGAGACGATGACGAGACTAAAAACACTTTTTAAAAACACCAAGACTGTGTTAGTGTGCCTTATCGTTGACGAATAAAAACAAGACGAAAATGTTTTGCGTGAAATAAAAATTTAACGAACACTCTTTCCTCGTTTTCGTCTAGAGGAAACGTGAGAGATAGAGCGCGAGAGAACGAGAGGGTATGGCCCTACTCAGAACTGGATCCGTGGTTTGTCCTTGTTTTGATCCAAAGCTCTGTCCCGCTGGTCAGGTCTGTGCCCAGCTCTGCCCGGCTGATGATACCTGTTCATGACGGTTTAGTTTATAAGTGAAACAAACTTACATTATATATATATAGTGATATCTGGTCATTCTATAGCTTGGAGAATAGGAATCACAGCAATTGGCTTGAAAAAAAACAAAAAAAGGTTTTTTTTGAACAGGTCTCGGCAACATGCAACAAGTGAGTTTATCAACAATTCCCTGAGTAGACGTCATGGAAGTTACACACAGCATCACTGTGACAGCAAGATACTCTAGAGTTGGTAGTATCCTGTAATGGAAATGGTCTCCAAGAATAGTAGCTGGTACCAGAGTTAAGTCAAACCGGTTCTACATAGTGGAGACGTGGCATTAGGGGGGCTTGACTTGCTTTGACAAAAATAGTCAAAGGTAGATCAATGAAATGGTAATTATAATGTCATAAGTTAAAATTTTGGACTTTTAAGGCCACTTATTTATAACATTTTTTAACGTTTTGATGACCTGAAGCATGTGATGTACAAAACAAGTTTGTAGCGAGTATGTTCACAGCAGCAAAAATGAAAGCATGCTCTCGCAGAAGAACAGTGAGCTGTTGGTTAAGTAGAGTTGTTCAGTGTCCACTCCTTCCCCACAATAACCTCCCTTCATCCAGATATCAGTCAGCCATCTTGATCCAGATGGCTGTGCTGGCTGTGACCTGGCAACACAACACGGGTTTGTACATGGAGAAGTACTTACACAGAGTAAGGCCACTGCTCTTTCCAGCTGCCTCTGCATTAGATCTCCGGTAAAACACGACCAATCCAGGGCTCTGGTTTGGTATTAGGAGCACAGACGGACATGTGATGAAGTGGAGCCGACTACATGTGTTAGTGATTTCAGCACCAGCTCAGTCGACTGGACTCCTGGCTGACTTGACTAGCGCCCTTTCCCGTAATACGGATTATAAAATCTCCATCGTAACATCACAGAGCAGCGCACAAGATGTCGTATTACGTGATGCTGTCTTGCTTCTTTTTGGAATAAACAAGAGCTGACATATATCAACAGGAGGGTCTGGCAAGGCTCTGCGTCTGCCTAGTATCAGCAAGTGAGGAGAATGTACGCCATTTGCTGCTGTAAATCTACTTCAGGCCTTTACTCAAGACTAACAAAGAGGTGGTTGTTACTGCTATCAATGTGCTGATGTTTTCTTTATCATTTACATCCTTGTGTCCAAATTCATTCGAACATCGGTAACAAAAAATCAAAAAAATCATGATGCGCATATGACACACTGATGATACACAATAGGCACAGAGGTCAAAAAAGCACATTTTGTTTACTCCAGTTCTGTACTTGTGACTTATTTTACACTACTTTTAACTTCTAATTCAGTACATTTCAGAGGGAAATATCATGGCTTTTGCCCAGTACACAGTTTTAGTTACTTCAGTACTTTCTAACCTTTTAGCCTTGTGACGTCTTCCAAAATGCAGCTGTGTACTTGGGTCACATTTAAGATGTCTATCAGTCATTAACCGCTGCACCAAATAATGATTTTCCCCCTGAACTTCTCACATGGTTTTGTTTCAGCAAATATTCGAATCATCAAATATCTCACAGAAAATCAAAGATTAGAGAAAAGTCCATAAACTGAAAACAGATTTGTGTATCTGAACTCTTTTTTCCCCTTCTTTCCTCTTACATTAATCATGTGACGAACTCTCAGATTTATGTCACTAGAAAAAAAAAAGAATATTAAGTTGAAGATCCACCTCCAGCAGCTACTACTGCAACTACCTTGTGAAAATGATTTTCAGTCATGCCCACATTTTGCAGTGCTTTAATTTGTAATGTAGTATTTTAACAATGTTACTTAAGGACTGTGATGGAAATATGTAGGAGCTGACCCCCCCCCCATCAGAATCTGAGAATACACACTTTCTCATGCAGCTCTAATCTCTCAGTCCAAATAAAAATACTAAATCTAAATACAGATGAGCTGAAATTGTGTGATGTTGTTGTTCGTGCATGAAACAGAGCAGTAGAACTGTATGTCTGAAGGAATATGATGAGCTATCCCTAATTAAAGCTATTAATCACTAATTTAACCCATTTCCCTGTCTCAAAATACCTGTTTCTAGCTAAAAATGAGTGTCTGTGTAGATTTTCTCCAGAGTAGAAGTGTTGTGTCCTTTCAGACAACTTGAATTACAATATGCTTAAAAGTATTTATTGATTTTTTTTGCTCACTGATCCTAAACAACTATCACTGCAGTCGTAAATAAAGGTTCAGTGCTAGAGGAATAAAGATGTTCTCACCATTCCCCTGAAGAGCTGCCAGTCACCAAAGTTCATCTCCATCTCTTTCTTCAGCTCGTCCAAGTTGCACTGAGTCAGCACCCGACCATTAATATTGGCCTGCAATGCACAGTAAGGAGAAAACAAATAAAGAGCTCTGTCCTGATCTTTAGATATTGCAGGGATAAAGTTGCTGTTTTATTTACAGGCGCACCTTCTTAATGGTGGCGGTATACTGAGGCAGCATGTTGGGGTCGATTCCGTCGATATGTTTGAGACGCTCGCACACAGCATCTGTGTTCAGAGAACTGAGCAGGACCACAGGAGACCCCTGTGCATACACAAATGCACACAATTAGAATATAAGCAATGCAAAAGAAGAGTTTTTACAGAACCTCTGCAGGCTTAGGAATATTAGTCAAGACTTTCACATTAATTAGGGCTAGAGTTTGATGAATAACAGGTGATGACAGACATTTTAGTGGTAATTGTATTTTTTTTTTAGACATCCAAAGTGACTAACGTCTTTATACTAAATCTTATTAATGTTTTTGTTTCTTGTGTAAGATGCATTCACATTTTAATACATATCCACAATTTTGGAAGATATCTTAAGGGATAAATTCTGATTAGTATATTTGAATATAATTTAAGTACCTGCAGAAACTCTGTTCTTTGGGAACTGAGGCTACCACTGCAGATTTGGACAGTGAGCACACTCTGTTAGGGCAACTCATCACTCCTTACACTCTGATTAGGGCAAAACAAGCGACAATTCCTCCCAAACAGGCCTGTCACAATCCCACACAGTAATTCTTTCTATCAGTTACACAGTGTAAGTGTAAAAGTAAACAAACCTGCCAACCTATCCAAATACACCGTTACCTGTTCTTGTTCTTTTTCGCAGTGTATATATATAAGCTCATAGAGTGTGTGTATAACACTTAAGGGATGGAGTCTGCAAGTCTGTGTTGAGCTGAGCCACGCTGAAGTGGTGGCCGCCACTGAGCGGCTGCAGTCTGAGGTCTGACGTGACAGGCAGCATGCCACGCGCTGGCACAAAAACTAAACAAACCCGCCGCTGTCCTTCTTCCTACATCCCTCCTTTTTCTTTGCTCACCCCGTTCCCTGTGGACCTGCTAGCGAACTCTTGCTCCCGTTCTCTTCCCTTTTTCCCTCCCTTCCTTCCTTCCCTCTCAGCCTTTCATGCTGACCTCTTCCTCTTCTTTCATCACACTTTTCTCACCCCTGTATCTTTTATGTTCTTCCCCTCCCTCATCATCTCTGCTCTCCCCAGCTATTAAAACCATTAAGACGTGCCTTCTAACTAAGCCCCGCAGCTTTGTTTCTGCTTTCGGGGGAGAGGAGAAGAGCTTAGTCGGACTGTGAGTGGTTGTTAGACAAAAAAATAAGCAGCTCGCACAATACAGTACACAACAGAAGGTGCCAACTTTCTGTAGTGGTGGGTAAAAGGATAAAGACTGGTGCTTAGAGAGTTTAACTACTGTTCATGTCTACACAGAAGGGGTTTAATTCAAGAATAAAACTATGTTAGTGAATTTACTAGACAAACACGCTCTATGATAATACTTTTTTCTACAGCATGCTTTCTAGTAATGAACCAGTGTGTGAATGTAAGAGATGAGGTAGAGATTAAGACAAAAAGGTTGGATGTGAAGAAGTAATTGAAACCATTGGTGTACCTGCTTCAGTTTGTAAGGCAGCGACTTTAAATGCTTCATATGGAGAGAAAAAAAAAAAGCAGACGGACAAATAATCATCAGACGAAAATACACACAGACATTTTTTTTTTTTTTTTAACATCACAGAGCTGAGACTGTACCTGTGAAAAAAGGAAGGAGATGGTGCAGAGGAGGAGATTAAGACAAAAAAACAAGACAAGTGCAAAGACACAAGAGCACATGTTCAAGTCATGTCAGGAAAGACAGTGACACCAAAGCAGACAGACATTTATCGGGTTCACGGTAGGGGAGAAGATGGCTTCTTTACAGTAGCGGCCCAGCCACCCAGCCAGCCACGTCAAACTGTAAAAGAAGAGGCTGTTGGGAGTAGAATTATTTAAAAAAAAAGAAAAAAGAGAGAGAGAGAGAAAGATTTTGTTTTGGCTGGAGTCAGCAGGCTTTTACAGGCGTAATCTTTGCAGACAGACAGAAAAGACTGCAGATGAGACATAGAGAGAGAAAGAGAGACCGTGTAAGAGAATGAGACACCTTCACATGGAAAAGAAGCAGAAGTTTCAGGTCAGGAAGGCGTTGAATATTACAATTTAGATGGTGAGCGTGTCTTCTAAGAACATGAGCAAAAGCGTAAATGTCTGTGGGTGTGTCAGCGTGCGTGTTTGTGTGAACCCTCCCAGTGTGTGTGATAAGACTGTAATTACAGCTGGGCTGAGCTCAGGGCTGGGCAGAAGGATGGGGAAGAGGAAACAGAGCTCTGTGAGGGAGGAAGCGTCTTGGTAAGGAGATAAGCTCTACCAACGCTGGGCTCATTGTCAGTGTGTGTATGTGTGTGTTGCCAGCCCCAACAGTTGCTCTGATGATAATCCCGGCAGCCTGAGGAATCCATACCCACACTTATATCAGCTAGGCAATTACACTGGGCTAGGCCCGCTTACATACCCAAAGACTCGCACACAAATCAGTGAGCATACACACACATCCACATTCACAGATTACCACAAATTCATGCACATGTGAGCGCTCCACAAAAAGATCAAGGGTGAATTAAAAAGGGATAAGATGGACTAAATGTACATGGAAAAGCCAGAATGGCTTTAAAAGTGAAATCTACACTAAGGAAGGGAGACAAAAGAGCATGGAAAGATATGAAGAATAGAAAACAGTGACACTGATGATGATAGACATGAAATGAAAGGAATATAAAGTGAGAATTTGAAGTCACAAAAATACAGACCGAGAGAAGATGGTGGAAGGAAATATTACATTGTAATCTATATTTAAATCTTTCACACAGCTCCTTTAAATGCTTGCTGGCAGTGCCCTGATAAGTGGCTTTGTGGAGCAGAAATCTCCTGAGCAGTGTTATCGTCAAATTGTTCTAATAGCGACGGCTTTCTTTTGGTCGTATGTGTGAATATCTTGGTGCAGGAACTATGCATGTATGGATGAGATGCTTAATGGGTTAAGAACAGTTTAAAAATTTTAATTTTAAGATAACAGTCAACTTATGAACTATTCAGTAGTTAGTGAAAACAGACTTGATGGTTGAAGATTTGTTAGTTCGGAGTTGTGGTCACATGGGGGTACAGCTTAAGTATTAACTGTAACTGTACAGTCAACAGAGTGATGATCTATATTCATCTGTATTCGTCTTTTGTCGATACAGTAATAATATAAATAGTGCGATAAATGAACATACATTGTGTGGATTGAATGAATGATTTTGTTGTAATGGAAAATATGCAAAAGATAAACACTTTTGACAAGTTAAAGCATCAAGAACCAGATCAGATACTGAAGGACAAGCTACATGTGTTTACATGCTGCATACATGCATGTGTTTTTTTGTGTAGGACACATATGCTAATATGCAGTGGTGTAATGTATCTGTAACTACAGTACTGGGCATAAGTATATATTTTACATACTTAAGTATTTCCTTTACAAAAAAACTTTATAGTTAACCTCAACTACATCGCTAAACCTTTTGTCTAACAGTTTCGTTATATTTCAGAATAAAAATGTTCACTGAAAATTACATCTTGGTTAATTTTCAATGTTCGTAATAAAGGGAAAAATAAATTAAATATTCCTGGTATGGATTGTGACCAGTCTTATCTTTAAGATAAATACAGTAAACTCTTGGATTAGCTAGAAAACTGTCACATAAAACAGCGTATAAAGTAGTTAAAAAAAACAAAATCTTAAAACTTGTACAGCAAAGAATTTCACTGCACAGTGACTACTTCTGCTTTTACTACTCTAAGCACCAGATCCAAAACATTAACATGTAGTGGAGTATTTTTAGTGGTATTACTACTTAAATAAAGGATCTGACTACTTCTTTCACCACTGCTGTGATGTCTGTTAGTGATGATCAGGTTACCATATTGGGATCTGAGGAACATGAGGAGAGGTCTTCTCTGACATCCTCTGCAATAACATCCTGATATGGGCACAGAATGGAGAAGGGTTGTAGAGAGAAAAAGCTAATGAAGTTAAACTTTATTGTAGAATTTTCAACTGTGATCTTGGCACGCAGACGTTGAAAAACAGAAGTAGTTGAGTGGTAGTGGAAACAGAATGATTACAAACTCATCAAGATATGATGGATTTGACAGAAAATGGGAAAAGAAGGAAAGGATGAGGGACTGAGGAAACAGGGATATGAGAAAGGAGGAAATTGAAATGTTAAAGCTAATAATGTACTTGTAATAGACTTGTAAAGTGGGTCAACACAATGGACCTGACAGCACACTTTAACATTCAGTAATCTAAATTGTGAGACTAAGTATGATATTCTGAAAATTAATATGTATTTACGTGGTTTCATGACCATAAATTAACTGTCTATGTCTCATTTTTAACTAGAAAAAGAGGGAACAACAAAAACAAAACAGAATGTGTAAACTAATCCAATCACACAAATATTGTTGCCACATATGATAGCTACAAGTGTGACTAAAATGGGTGCAGCTCTAAGCATCTAATGCTAAATACAAGCACACTTGCAACAGATATAGCGCTACTGCATTACTTACAAGTCCATTGGTGTTGTCCTTAGGTTGGCCGGGTGGTTTAATGGAGGGACGCGAGGATGAGGGGACATGGTGGGAGTAATGCCTTGGCAGGTGATACACATGATGGGGAAAATAAGGCTATGAGGGGAGAGAAAGCATTGGGAGGGAGATGATAAGGGGGAGGAGGTAAAAACAAACAAAAACAAATGTGGGAGCTCAAACACACACAGGAAAAAAATACTGTGGGGAAACGATAATATTGTTAAAATATCCATTCTGGCTCAGTGAAGTAAGGTGGTTGTTATTGAAGAACACAAGATCTATGAACTGAATATTTGCTACCAAGTGGGTCGTGGTAATGCGCCACACTGATAACTTGCAGAGGATTAAGCAGATATGGGCCTTTTTAAAACAGTATGGTTTTATGTGGTGTGGGGTTTTTCTCTTGCCATTAAACAGCGGCTATGTACTCCACTTTTATTTCATCTAGTGAAGATCCTCAACAGCCTCTATTTGGGGTTTTACATGTCAACAGCAGTCCTTCCTGTGTCTCACCCTGTTGTAGAAAGGATGCTGAGGGCCGGTCATCCCACTGAAGTAGGCACTATGTGGCTGAGGAGGAAGGGATCCTGCAAACGAACCCGTCGGGGAGCAAGCGGCAGAATGCTGGCCGTAACCTGATGAGGGACGGGGCACAGCCTCTTGCAGTGGCAGCGTGGGATAGGTCACTCCCCCGATGTGCATCTGCTCCCTGGCCGCACGCACATCTAAGAGAGGACAGAGCCAATGGGGAAAAAAAAGAACAAGTGAGGAAGAGAGAAGGAACTGTTTATCTGCAACGCCAATGTCCATGTCTTGGCGATGACTATAAAGACCCCTCAGATCCACCCACGCATCAATAATTTAGCTTTATTTCATCATCTCTAGAAAGTTTAGACAGATGTGAATCCACAGAGAAAAATGCACATCAAACAATTAACATACACAAGGGCAGAATTCCTTCAATCTCAAAGTGCTGTGGGGAATACAACAGGAACATTGTTCCTGAACATGTTCTCTTTATCCAAAATAAGAGACAATCAAACAAATAAATGCTGGAAAGAAAAGGAGAGCAGATGTTACAATTACGACCTTCAGCTGAGAATTCCATTCTCACTTTGATTCTTGTTACTCGATTTGCTCACAAACCAGCAGGCAAGTGGATATTCTGCTTTTTTTCCCCTCCAAATTATATGCCAAGCATGTGATGACTCACACATGGAGCCCTTTTGCTATGATAAGTAAATGTAACCATGTAAACAATCAAAGCACATAATGCAAATTCATCGATGGCAACTTCTACTTTTTTTTTTTGCCACAATTGTTTTCACATAAATCAATTTGACTTAGAGAGACGTCAAATAGAAGCTGAGTAGGCGCGTTGGTAAAACCTCCCAAATTAAAGTTAAATAAGCCCGGACGTAGAACAGAGTGGCTCTGTGTGGCTGGCAAGAAAGTAAGAACCAGAAACAGAAGCAGGCACCAGAATGTCTCCTGGTTATACAAGTGGCTGCTGAATGACACGCTGAGTGAGACCCAATCCAGCCTGCGAACACAATGGGGGCCTTATGATGTGAGTCAGGCTCATGGGCGGGTATCACTGACAGCACTGCCCACTGGCTGGCCAGAGGACACTGGGCACCAAGTACAAACTGGCCATGGAAGGAGTGGAGTTAGCGGGATGACTGCGTAGGAGCATTGGTCACCTTCCGCTCTTTGGGGACACGTGTGGAGGTGAAAACACCTACGCACTAAGGAGCATGTAGACACAAATAAACACAGATACATACACACACCTACACACTTCTACCCAAGACGCCTTGTACCTATACACCAAACGTCTGGTGGCAGAGCTTGGTCAGCTTTGCCCTCCATGACTCAACCTTGGCTGAACAGACTTTGTGTGTGAGTGAGTGTTCTTTCTGTGGTCTCATAACACTATGATGCAGCAGCTTCACACTAGGCATCACCGACACTCCTATATAGGCCGAATGGACGCTGACGCACAGAATTAGGAGTACAACGCCACCCTGGCTTACAGTTTAATACCAATGCGTCATTGTAACTACAAACTGTGAGATTTTGGTGCAACGCTAGAGGCAGATTGGTGACAGTGAGTGAAAATATTGTCCCGATCCCACAGTGCTGCACAAACCTACTTGACATTTGATTGTTGGAAATGAGAAGCGAGCTACGGGTTTCTCAGAGCCGCAGCAGTGGGTGATTTTAGAGCAGACCCTGCTGCAATGTTATGAGTAATGTCACTGCCAAATGAGCTGGCACACAATGGCACACTGAGGACAGTTCTGTTTCTCCACACTATTGTGCATTCAACCCTCATACTGTATTTACATGAAAGATGTGAGATTAACCTCTCTCTCTCTCTCTCTCTCTCTCACACATACATATACATACATACATACATACATACATACATACATATA